>ML302507.1:0-39365 GCA_005239505.1 Nicotiana paniculata | reverse complement strand
TTAGTATTTTATAGACTCAGTTGATACGTTCAATTCTCTGTGGGATCGACTTTGGGCTTAATACCCCAGATTATATTTGCAGCGCCCGTTTAGTCTTTTTATAAGACATAGTTGAGCGTGATCAACTGCCTCTTTCCAAAACGCTGAATCAGAAGATGACATAGCTGCTTTAAAAGTTTGAGGCTCATTTTAAAGCAAGAATGTCGCAAAATCTGGTCCAAAGGAAGTAAATGTTCTTTGACGTTTGCTACGCCTTGGATATTCTACACTTGGATTATTTTCCTTCAGTTCATACCGAGGTCATTCAGGTCTTACACTTAATGAATCGCATTCAGTTTTATACGGATAGATGCTTTCAAAGAATTTAGCATTATCTGATTCTATTACAGTATTAACATGAATCTCATAATTGTCAGATTTATGGAACAAAACTGACATGCTTTAATATTTGTAGCATATCCAATGAAAATGCAATCTACTGTTTTTGGTCTGATCTTAACCCTTTTAGGTAAAGGAACTTGAACCTTTGCTAGACACCCTCACAGTTTGAAATATTTCAAGTTGGGTTTTCTTCCTTTCCATTTTTCATATGGAATGGATTGCGTTTTGCTGTGGGGTACTCCGTTGATTATTCGGTTAGATGTAAGGATAGCTTCCCTCCCCCCTCCCCCCCAAACTCTACGGTAATCTGGAACTTAATAATAAAGAATTCATTATTTTCTTTAATGTCCGATTTTTCCTTTCCGCAATTCCGTTGGATTGAGGTGTGTAAGGTGCAGTAGTTTGATGGATAATTCCATATTGCGAACATATTTCTGCAAACGGATATTCATATTCCCCACCTCTATCACGTCTAATAATTTTGATCTTTTTATTCAATTCATTCTCCACTTTATTGTTGTATTGCTTAAATGCTTCAAGTGCTTCATCCTTGCTATTAATCAAATAAACATGACGATATCGAGTGCAATTGTCAATAAAAGTAATAAAATACTTGTTCCCACCTCGAGATGGTGTCGACTTCATATCGTAAATGTCAGTATGAATTAAGTCTAAAGGATTTGAATTCCTTTCAACGGACTTATAAGGATGTTTTACAAATTTAGATTGAACACATACTTCACATTTTGTTTTATTACACTCGAATTTAGGCACTATGTCTAAAATTAATTAATTTCCGCAATGTTTTATAATTGACATATCCTAAACGAATATGCCATAAATCATTTGACCCCAATAAATAAAAAGAAGCTGAAATTTTATTCATACTATCAGCAACCATTACATTGAGTTTGAAAAGGCCGTCCATGAGGTAGCCTTTTCCAACATACATTTCATTCTTGCTTACAACATCTTTATCTGAAACAAATACACATTTGAATCCATTCTTCAAAAGTAAAGAAGTAGAAACTAAATTCTACCTAATAGTAGGAACATGAAGAATGTTGTTGAGTGTTAACACCTTGCCGGAAGTCATCTTCAGGAATATCTTCCCATAACCTTCAATCTTGGATGTTGCATTATTTCCCAGGGAAATCTCTTCTTCGGGACCATCAGTTGAGTATGTCGCAAATGCTTCTTTGACCGCATAAACATGTCGAGTGGCTCCAGAGTCAATCCACCACTCCTTCGGATTTCTAACTAGGTTGCATTCCGAAATCATTGCACAAAGATCATCAATGTCATCATTCTTCTCCACTATGTTGACATCTCCCTTCTTCTTATCCTTTTTCGGGAGACGACAATCAGAGGATTTGTGACCAACTCTTCCACAATTGTAGCAGTTGCCCTTGAATTTCCTTTTGTTCCGCTCCTTAGTCTGTCCAGAAGACCTCTTCCTCTTCTTAATTTTTGGAGCAGTTTCCTCAACGATATTAGCTCCCATGATCTTTGAATTTCCACGAGACTTCTTCTCGACTGTTTTGTTGTCTTCCTCAATCTTGAGACGAATCACAAGATCTTCCGACTTTATTTCTTTGCGCTTGTGCTTAAGATAGTTCTTGAAAACTCTCAACGAAGGAGGCAATTTTTCAACCATTGCAGCCACTTGAAATGCTTCATTCACGACCATACCTTCAACAATAAGGTCGTGAAAAATACGTTGAAGCTCCTGAACTTGGGTTCCAACAGTTTTGCTATCCATCATTTTATAGTCTAGAAACATGGAAACCACGAACTTCTTCAAGCGTGCATCTTCAGTCTTGTACTTCTTCTCAAGTGTGTCCCGTAATTCTTTCAAAGTATTCATCGCACTGTACACATTCTACACATTGCATGTTTCGATACCTCAACAATCATGAATTTCTCGTTGTCCGGCATGTCTGCTGCAGGCACTGGAGGCTCTTTACTAGTGAATTTCTGCATACCAAGTGTGGTAATCCAGAAGAACACCCTTTGCTGCCATCATTTGAAGTTCGCTCCAGAATATTTCCCAGGTTTCTCGGCCGGTGGAACAGTAGTGCGGCTTGACGAGGCAATCGTCGTTGCAGCAACAGTCGTAGAATGATTTCCGTTATCAATTGTCATTTCTCACTGTCAACAACAGAAGAGTTCAATTAATGGCAAAATAAGAACAGTAAACAATATTGTAATCAATAAACAGTGCGTATGATAAATAAAAACCGAAGTTTTAATATACTGTTTCACAGAAAACAATGAATATTTTATGTTCTTCAGATCGTTTTTTAAATTTCAATACTCTGATGAAGTTCTTATATCTTCAAATAAAAATAGTAAAATTCAGAAGGACTCGAAAACCACATAGGTTTTAATCTCCACAAATAGAATACAGAGTATAATAAAAATAATTTCCTTAAGATTGTTAGATTGTTATTCAATCTGTATTACTCGAAAAACAATAAAATATTGAACTTTCTGAAATAAAACCAGAAACAAAAAGTTAGTAAAACTAGTTTAACGAAATAAATTCTGGAAAAACAGTATAGGAATAAATCGAGCCCACTGAATGCACAGTGTGTCCTTAAGGAAATTATTCCCCTCAAGTACCCGAGGTGTTGGAATATTATCCTCCCAGGATAGAATGAGTTAATTCACCAGCACATTGGTACCAAAAACTCTGGTGAGCGGCGAATCACTCAATGGTCGTAAAACACACTGGAAAATATTGTGTAGAAGAAGAAGAAGATAGTCAAAAAATTTAGTAAGTAAAAATTCTGGAATTCAAGTCATATTTATAGACCATTTGGCACTGATTCTGAAAAGGTTCAGGTGGGGAAAATTGGGGGAAACAACAAACGGATTAAAAATAATCCCGGAAAGAAAACGGACCGGACCGGATCGGGTCATGGGTCATGGGTTATTCCGGATTGAATTTTTGTTAATTAATTTAATAAATTAATTAGATAATTGAGAGGAATTTTGTCCATAAATATTAATAAATCAATCGATCTTTGACCAAATCCAAATCCAAATTCAAACTCAAAGCCGAAGCTGAGCTGAGCGAGCGACAACGACGACGGTGCGAGGCTTGCCTTTTTCTTGACTCTTTAAGATCTAGAAGAAGAGAAATTATATATATATATACCCATCAAAAGTCTTTTCTTCCTTCAATATGGGACAATGTCCCTTTGCCAAGCTATACCAAGCTAAAAATTAAGATACACTAAGCTTAAAGCCGAAAAATCCCCAACATGAATGGGAATGACTATAAAATAAGGGAATGCACGGACGCGTGTGTGTTTTACATGCAAGAATTAATTGCATCTGGATAGGTAGGTTTCCCTTTGAACTTTCCGTACTAAACTTATATCGGATATACTCGGTCAAATGATAGATTTGATATCTTTGAACCGTCGATATTTGGTGTATACCTAGACAACATAAGACACACAATCAATCCTTAACCATCTATGGTTCTCACAGTTTTGTTCGTTTTAGCTATGAACACCGCCTGGTTTCATGATTGCTTAGAGAATGGGTCTTTACTTACATTCCCCTTGAAGCGGCATACACTTCACACTCACATAGGTGATTCCTAAACGTGTAATCCTATAGACACACTATCTGGTCATATCCTACCAGACTTAGCAAATCATTAAAAAGCTTTAATCTTTATTGACCTATCGAAAAGCCTTAATGCTTTACCTTGATTTTTGAACATTGTCTTCATCACGAGAACGGGTTGAGTTATTTGACAATATTGAACCGTCATTCATACTTTATTTGATCTCTTCGATCCTAGCTCTTTGGATCTCCAGCCTTCTAGGTAGATTTACCGCCATGATGACTTGTCCTATGCCTTAACCTCATTCCCTTTGATGATCTTTCAACTGCCTCTCTAGATAGGCCTTTTGTAAGTGGACCCGACACGTTATCTCTTGACTTTACATAGTCAATTGTGATAACACCACTAGAGAGTAGTTATTTAACAGCATTGTGTCTCCGTCGTATATGACGAGAATTTCCGTTATACATAACGGTCCCTGCCCTGCCTATTTCCGCTTGACTATCACAATGTATACAAATAGGTGCCAACGATTTGGGCCAAAATAGAATGTCTTCCAAGAAATTCCAGAGCCATTAAGCTTCTTCAGCGGCCTTATCTAAAGCAATGAATTAAAATTCCATTGTTGAAAGGGCGATGCACGTTTGTTTGGATGATTTCCAAGACACTGCTCCACCCTAATTTTGAAAACATATCCACTCATGGATTTAACTCCAGATTATCTGGTGATCCAATTTTCATCACTATATCCCTCTATAACAGAGGGATATTTGTTATAATGCAAAGCATAGTTTTGGGTATGTTTCAGATGCCCCAAAACTCATTTCATTGCCATCCAATGTATTTGATTGGGATTACTTGTAAATCGACTTAGTTTGGTAATAGCACATGCTATATATGATCGCATACAATTCATGATATACATCAAATGTCCCAACACTCTTGCATAGTCCAGTTCTGAGTCACTTTTACCTTCATTCTTTTGAAGTGCATAACTCACGTCAATTGAAGTATTGGAAATTTTAAAATGCAAATACTTGAACTTATCAAGTATATTTTCAATGTAGTGAGACTGTGATAATCCTAGACCTTGTGGAGTCTTGTGAATTCTGATTCCTAACATCACATCAGCAACTCCTAAGTCTTTCATTCGAAATTGCTAGCCAACATGCGCTTAGTAGCATTTATATCTGCCATACTGTTTCTCATTAGCAACATGTCATCAACATATAAACAAACAATGACTTCATTACCTGGATTTTTTTTAATGTAAACATATTTGTCACACTCGTTGATTTTAAACACTTGCCAACATTGTTTGGTCATATTTGGCATGCCATTGTTTGGGTTCTTGTTTAAGTCCATAAAGCAACTTAACAAGTTTTCACACTTTTGTTTCTTTACCAGGAACCACAAAACCCTCAGGTTGTTCCATGTAAATCTCTTCCTTCAATTCTCCATTTTCCGTTTAAAGATCCATTTCGAAACTAAAGGCTTATTTCCCGGAGGAAGATCAACCAATTCCCATGTATGGTTATCCAAAATTGATTGAATCTCACTATTGACGGCCTCTTTCCAAAATGCTGAATCAGAAGATGACATAGCTGCTTTAAAATTTAGAGGCTCATTTTCAAGCAAGAATTTCGCAAAATCTGGTCCAAAAGAAGTAGATGTTCTTTGACATTTTCTACGCCTTGGATCTTCTACACTTGGATTATTTTCCTTTGGTTCTTCCCGAGGTCGTTTAGGTCTTTCACTTAATGAATCGCATTCAGTTTTATACGGCTAGATGCTTTCAAAGAATTCAACATTATCTGATTCTATTACCGTATTAACATGAATCTCGGAATTATCGGATTTATGGAACAAAACCGACATACTTAAATGTTTGTAGCATATCCAACGAAAACGCAATCTACAGTTTTTGGTCGGATCTTAACCCTTGTAGGTAAAGGAACTTGAACCTTTGCTAGACACCCCCACACTTTGAAATAGTTCAAGTTGGGTTTTCTTCCTTTCCATTTTTCAAATAGAATAAATTGTGTTTCGCTGTGGGGTACTCTGTTGAGTATTCGGTTAGCTGTAAGGATAGCTTCCCCTCCAAGCTCCGCGGTAATTCGGAACATATTAATAAAGAATTCATCATTTCCTTTAATGTTCAATTTTTCTTTTCCGCAATTCCTTGGATTGAGATGTGTAAGGTGTAGTTTGATGGATAAATCCATATTTCGAACATATTTCTGCAAACGGAGATTCATATTCCCCACCTCTATCACTTCTAATCATTTTGATCGTTTTATTCAATTGATTCCCCACTTCATTCTTGTATTGCTTAAATGCTTCAATTGCTTCATCCTTACTATTAAGCAAATAAACATGACAATATCGAGTGCGATCGTCAATAGAAATAATAAAATATTTGTTCCCACCTCGAGATAGTGTCGACTTCATATCTCAAATGTCAGTATGAATTAAGTCTAAAGGATTTGAATTCCTTTCAACTGACTTATAAGGATGTTTTACAAACTTAGATTGAACACATATTTCACATTTCGATTTATTACACTCGAATTTAGGAAATACTTCTAAATTAATTAATTTCCGCCAGGTTTTATAATTAACATGTCCTAAACGAATATGCCATAAATAATTTGACTCCAATAAATAAAAACAAGCTGAAATTTTATTCATACTGTCGACAACCATTACATTGAGTTTGAAAAAGCCCTCCGTGAGGTAGCCTTTTCCAACATACATTTAATTCTCGCTCACAACAACTTTATCATAAACAAATACACATTTGAATCAATTTTGCACAAGTAAAGAAGTAGAAACTAAATTCTACCTAATAGTAGGAACATGAAGAATGTTGTTGAGCGTTAACACCTTGCCGGAAGTCATCTTCAGTAATATCTTCCCATAACCTTCAATCTTGGCTATTGCATTATTTCCCATGGAAATCTATTCTTCGGGACCATCAGTAGAGTATGTCGCAAATGCTTCTTTGGCAACACAAACATGTCGAGTGGCTCCAGAGTCAATCCACCACTCCTTCGGATTTCTAACTAGGTTGCATTCTGAAAGCATTGCACAAAGATCATCAACGTCATCATTCTTCTCCACTATGTTGGCTTGTCCCTTCTTCTTATCCTTTTTCGGGAGACGGCAATCAGGGGATTTTTGACCAACTCTTCTACAATTGTAGTAATTGCCCTTGAATTTCCTTTTGTTCTTCTCCTTAGTCTGTCAAGAAGACCTCTTCCTCTTCCTACTTTTTGGAGCAGTCTCCTTAACGATATTAGCTCCCATGATCTTTGAATTTCCACAAGACTTTTTCTTGTCTGTTTTGTTGTCTTCCTCAATCTTGAAACGAATCACAAGATCTTCCAACTTCATTTCTTTTCACTTGTGCTTAAGATAGTTCTTGAAATATCTCCACGAAGAGGCAATTTTTCAATCATTGCAGCCACTTGAAATGCTTCATTCACGACCATACATTCAACAATAAGGTCGTGAAAATAAGATGAAGCTCCTGAACTTGGGTTCCAACAGTTTTGATGTCTATCATTTTATAGTCTAGAAACTTGGCAACCACGAACTTCTTCAATCATGCATCTTCAGTCTTGTACTTCTTCTCAAGTGCGCCTCATAATTCTTTCGAAGTATTCATCACACTGTACACATTGTACAAGTCATCCTCTAAAGCGATTTAGATTTGGCCTTTGCAAAGAAAATATGCCTGTTTCCATGCTGTTAATCATGAATTTCTCGTTGTCCGGCATGTCTGCTGCAGGCACTGGAGGTTCTTCACTAGTGAATTTGTGCATACCAAGTGTGGTAAGCCAGAAGAACACCTTTTGTTGCCATCCTTTCAAGTTGGCTCCATAAAATTTCCCCGGTATCTCGACTGGTGGAACAGTAGTGCGGCTTGACAAGGCTATCGCCGTTGCAGCAATAGTCGCAGAAGGATTTCCGTTATCAATTGCCATTTCTCACTGTCAACAATAGAAGAGTTCAATTAATGGCAAAATTAGAACAGTAAACAATACTGTAATTAATAAACAATACATATGATAAATAAAAATCGAAGTTTTTATATACTGTTTCACAGACGATGAAGTTTTTATGTTCTTAAAATTGTTTTCTGAATTTCAATACTCTGATGAATTTTTTATATCTTCAAATCAGAATAGTAAAATTCATAAGGAGTGGAAAACCACACATGTTTTAATCTCCACAAACAGAATACAGATAATAAAAATAATTTCCTTAAGATGGTTAGATTGTTATTCAATCTGTATTGCTGGAAAAGCAATAAAACATTAAACTTTCTGAAATAAAACCAGAAACGGAAAGTTAGTAGAACTAGTTTAACGAAATAAATTCTGGAAAAACAATATAGGAATAAATCGAGCCCACTGAATGCACAATGTGTCCATCAGGAAATTATTCCCCTCAAGTATCCAAGGTGTTGGAATATTATCCTCCCAGGATAGAACGATTTAACTCACCAGCGTATTGGTACCAAAAACTCCGGTGAACGGTGAACCACTCAATGGTCGTAAAACATACTGGAAAATATTGTGCAGAAGAAGAAGATAATCAGAAAATTTAGTAAGTAAAAGTTTTGGAATTCAAGGAATATTTATAGACCATTTGGCACTGATTCTGAAAAGGTTTGCAATCTTTCCGAACAACCATAGTTGTTGGAACAGGTGGAAAAAATTGCGGGAAACAACAAACGGATTTAAAATAATCCGGGAAAGAATACGGACCAGACCAGACCGGATCATGGTTCATTCCGTATTGAATTTTTGTTAATTAATTAATTAATTGAAAGGAATTTTGTCCAAAAAGATTAATCAATCAATCGATCTTTGACCAAATCCAAATCCGAAGACGAAGACGAAGCCAAAGCCGAGCCGAGCGAGCGATGACGACGATGCGAGGCTTGCCTTATTATTAACTCTTTAAAATCTAGAAGAAGAGAAATTGTATATATACCCATCAAAAGTATTTTCTTCCTCCAATATGGGTCAATGTCCCTTTGCCAAGGAGGGAAACTCAAATATTTCATTTTCCTTCCATTTCCCATTCACTCTCTTTAATCAATACCAAGCCTAAAATTAAGATACACTAAGCTTAAAGCCCAACAATTCCCCACACAAATGGGGAATTGCTATAAAATAGAGGAATGCACGGATGCGTGTGTGTTTTACATGCAAGAATTAATTGCATCCGGATAAATAGGTTTCCCTTTCAACTTTTCATAGTGAACTTATATCGGATATACTCGGTCAATCGGTTCATTTGATATCATTGAACCGTCGAGATTTGTTGTATGCCTAGACAACATAAGTCACATAATCAATCTTTAACCATCTATGGTTCTCACAGATGTTGTATCGACCCGACCGGTCATTTTACATTATCGGACCCCGTTCCCCTAAATGAAACTTCCCATAGCGGCTTATTGTGATTTATGACTTGCGGGGGTGGGTGGTCCGGGATTCATAAATGTTTAGAGCAATATTGGAACACTTGGTTCCTTAAGCTTGGCCTTTAAGCCCAAGTTTGACTTCGGTCAACATTTTGAGCAAACGACCTCGGAATCGAGTTTCGACGATTCTGGTAACTTCGTATGATGATTTCGGACCTGGGCATATGTTCGGAATGGGTTTTGGCTGACCCGGAAGCGTTTCGGCGCCCAATATCGAAATAAGAATTTCCTTAAATTAATATTGTGGTTTGGGATGTGTATTTGTGTTATCGAGGCCCGAACAGAATTTCGAGACCGGAAATAGTTCCGTTATGTTCTTTATGACTTGCCTGCAAAATTTGGTGTCATTCCGAGTAGTATAGGTCGATTCGGCGCATTGTTAGTGAATTCTAGAACTTTAAGTTCAATGTTTGATTCAATTTGGTTTGGGGTCGAATTCTTAGTTTCGTTGTTGTTTTTCACGTTCTGAAAATTCGAGTGAGTCCGTATCATGAATATAGACTTGCCAGTGCCTTTGGACGGGGTCCCGAGGGGCTCGGGTGAGTTTCAGACCCCCCGGAGCTAATTCCAAAACACCAGAATTCCAGGTCCAGTTTCCTTCTCTGCGATTGCGGATGGGTTACTGCGTTCGCAAAGAAGGAATTGGGCAGGGGAGGTGAATTCCCTGTGTGTTCGCACAAAGGGCACCGCGATCGCGATGGGTTGGGCTCTTGACCCAGTGCGATCGCACACCCCCACCTGCGTTCGCACAGAGCCCAGCCTTTGGTCCAGCCCATCTACTCTTTACCCTATGCATTCGCAGGGCTCTCTCCGCGTTCGCATAGAAGGCCCATGAGGGCTTGTTCATTTAAAGCTCTACGATCGCACTGCTCAGGGTGCGATCGCATAGAGGAGACCACTGGGCAGTGTGTTCTTATAGCGGGATTTAATTCATTTCCTTCATCTTCTTCTTCTTCTTCCTTGGGACGATTTTCAGCATTCAAGAGGGGCAAACAACCTAGTTATTGAAGGTAAGTGAATTCTACCCTAATATTAGTTTAATGCATAGATTACAAGCTAAATTAACTACCTAATTAGTGAAAAATTAAGGATTTGGAGTAGTAACCTAGGGCTTTTGAAAATGTAGAAAATTATCCGCCAATTAGCTACGAAATCAAGTAAAAATCATGTATTAATGATCCTTAGGCTATGGGTGAGTGTTTTCTTCGAGAATTTTTGGAATCTGAGCATGCGGGCCCGGGGTTGGATTTTAGGATTTCTTCAAGAATGATGAATTTGGCTAAGTAGTAGAAGAAGTTCATGCTTTGAGTATAAATTGATATATTTGTATAACATTTGGCTAGTTTCGAGTCCGCGGGTGTCGAGTTTGGAGTTTCGGGCGCGTTCTTGACCCGGAAAGTAGGTTCGTTACGAGCTGATCTCCTTTCTAACCTTGTAAAAAGGAACTGTCCCCCTAGGTGCTTTAAATGACTATATGCTAATGTTTGTGGGGGCTACGTACGCGCAAAGTGATGAGAGTCCGTACGTAGCGACTATTATTGTTATGTCCGGGTAGTTAGGCCTACACCATGCCTTATGTTTTTCCTTGAAATGAACTATATGCTTAGTGAATTAATTTTACGTGTGGCGTGTTTCCCTGAAATCATGGAATTTAAGTAATTTTAAGTAATTGTTCACGAAAAGTAATTTATAAAGAATAATTGTGTGGATTGTGTGTGCATGTGACCGCTTCGGAATTTACATTCCGCGAGCGGAATGTTATTTCCCCTACTCTCATGGGAGCGGGCCGTACGCCACGGCGAGATTGAAAGATATATATATATTATGGTTCGGGTCGTTCGACCCTCGGCAGTGCACATATATGATCATTATGATGGCTCAGGCCGGTTGTCCTTATCCTGTATGCGCATGTTAAATTGTTAATGATTCCTTTTTATGGATTTTGAGTGATCAGATATATTTTTGAAGGAAAGAAAATAATAATGAAGTAGAAATTGTACATTTACTTCTAGTATTTATTTGAATTACTGTCATTTTTAATGTTTACTGCTTTTATCATCCTTGTATGTCTGTTACTGATATTATATCTTATTAATCATTCTGTTGGACCTTAGTGAGTGTCAAGTCGACCTCTCGTCACTACTTCTTCGAGGTTAGGCGGGATACTCACTGGGTACATATTTGTTTATGTAATCATGCTACGCTTCTGTACTTAATTGTACAGGTTCTAAGGATGGTGCATTCGATTATCAAACCGGAGCTCGATTCTGATCGTAGTTGGACCTGACTTCACGGTGAGCTTCTTCTCCTGACGATCTTCGGCAGCACCATGGATTTTTCTTTTGCTTATTTCCCGTTTATTTCTTTCAGACAGTGGGACTGTATATTATATCTTTTGTATATTCTGTTAATATGCCCGTAGGACTTGTGACACTAGTTCTTGGCACACACGTAGTGGTTATTTTGGTTTGCGGGTATATATTGGCTCACTTCTCTTTACGAGTGCTTTTGGTTAAAAATGGCTTACTATCTTTTTCAATTAATGTTCTGGACTTTAAAACTTGGCACGTGTTAGGATGTTTACTCAAATATGGGAAAAATCCTTAGTAATCTGAGTGTGGGCTTGCCTAACCCCGATGTTGGGCGCCATCACGACCTGATTTATTATTTTGGGTCGTGACAGTTGTGTTCATTTCATCCATGAACACCGCCTGGTTTCATGAGTGCTTAGAGAATGGGTCTTTACTTACATTCCCCTTGAAGCGGCTTACATTTCACACTCACATAGGTAATTACTAAACGTGTAATCCTATAGACACACTATCTGGTCATTAAAAAGCTTTAAGCTTTATTGACTCATCAAAAAGCCTTAATGCTTCACCTTGATTTTTGAACATCGTCTTCATCACGAGAATGGGTTGAGTTATTTGACAATGTTGCACCGTCATTCATAACTTTGTTTGATATCTTTTGTGATGACCCAAAAGGGTCATCCCGTATATTTCTAGCTAATCTATGGTCCAAGGTCGTGAAAACCTCCTTCTATCTCACCTCGATTTGCGTGTGGATCCCGTACGTGTATCCGGAAAGCCTTTATGTGAAAAACTGATAGAAATGATAATTTTGTGTTACAAATTTGAATAAAGTTTACTTCGGTCAACATTTTTGGTAAACGGACCCGGACCCTTGATTTGACGGTTTCGGAGGGTCCGTAGGAAAATATGGGACTTGGGCGTATGCCCGGTATCGAATTTTGAGGTCCCAAATCCGAGAAATGAATTTTTAAAAGAAATTGTTTTCTGGAAAATATAAGAGATTTTGAAAATGAAATTCTATGTGTAACCTGTGGTATCGGGCTCGTATCTTGGTTTCGGAGCCCAGTACAGGGTTGATATAATATCTGTGTCATATCTGTAAAGTTTGGTATGAAACGAACTTCGTTGGATGTGATTCGGATCTTACATGCACAATTTGATGTTTAAAGAAGTTTTGAGAAATTTCATTGATTTTGGAGTTTAATTCGATGTTTATGATGTTATTTGGTGATCTGATTACATGAATAAGTCTGTAGGATGTTTTTGAGGTTGTGTGCATATTTGGTTTTGAGCCCCGAGGGCTCGGGTGAGTTTTGGGTAGGTGTCGGAGTGAAAAACTTAGGAAAAATCTGGTGTTTTGGCAATTTTTTGGTGTATGGTGTTTTACTCTATGCGATCGCATAGGTATAGTTGTGATCGCATAGCTTTGAGTAGGGGGCTGGGTAAGATAGCCTGTGCGACCACATGTGCACGTTCGCGATCGCATAGGATGGGGTCAGTGATACTGTGTGATCGCATGGTTTCTTTCGCGATCGCGGTGCCTTAGAACTCAGCTCTCTATGCGATCGCAGCTCCTTTTTCGCGATCGCATAGACCAAAAAGTGCCAGTTATTTAAATGCCCAAAAACAGAATAGTTACGGGATTCTTCACCATTTTTCACAAACTCTTTATTCTCCACACCTCTTGGCCAATTTTTTGAAGAACTTCTTCACCATAGCTTCATAGGTAAGTAATCCTAACTTCATTTTCTTCAATATTTATCAACATACATTAGATTCTAGGCCTAAAAATATGGCCTTCACGGTGAGCTGCTTCTCCTGACGATCCTCAGCAGCACCATGGAGTTTTCTTTTGCTTATTTTTCGTCTATTTCTTTCAGACAGTGGGACTGTATATTATATCTTTTGTATATTCTGTTAGTATGCCCGTAGGACTTGTGACACTAGTTCCTAGCACACACGTAGTGGTTATTTTGGTTTGCGGGTCTGTATATATATTGGCTCACTCCTCTTTACGACTGCTTTGGTTAAAAATGGCTTACTATCTTTTTCAATTAATGTTTTGAACTTTAAAACTTGGCACATGTTGGGATGTTTACTCAAATATGGGAAAAATACTTAGTAATCTGAGTGTGGGCTTGCCTAACCCTGGTGTTGGGCACCATCACAATCTGAGTTACTATTTTGGGTCTTGACAACATGGTATCAGAGCACTAGGTTCACGTAGGTCTCACAAGTCACGAGCAAACCTAGTAGAGTCTTGCGGATCGGTATGGAGACGTCTGTACTTATCTTCGGGAGGCTATAGGGTGTTAGGAAAACCTCTCCTTATTTTTATTCTATCGTGCAGTCAATGGTTTACTAAATCTCATTCTTCTATTCTGTCACAGATGGTGAGGACGCGTGCATTCGATGTTCCAGACTCGGGAGGGGCCGCTACCCCCGTTGTTCGAGGCCGTGGTAGAGGCTGGGGGAGGGCACTCACCCGAGGTAGGGGACGAGGGCATCCCCGAGCTATTCGAGTTGTACCACCACCGGAGGATCCTACTATAGAGGAGCAAGGTGAGGTGCCCCCGGCAGGTCCTGCTCCAGTGGACTTTATGACGGCGCCATGCTTCTAGGAGATCATGGGCTGTATGATGCGGTTTATGGACACTACGTCCCGGGCGGATTTATTTCCAGTAGATCCTAACACATCTCAGGCAGGAGGGGGCCCCCAGACTCCTACCGCCCAAGCTGCAGGTCAGGCAGCAGCATTACATCATACCTCGGGTACACTGCCCGTGGGTGGAGTTCAGCCTGTAGCAGCAGCACCTGAGCCCAGACCAGCTGCGGACGGTGATGCGCAGAAGTTATTGGATAGATGGACTTTATTGCACCCTCCAGTCTTCGGGGGTGAGCGAGGCGAGGATGCCCATGATTTTGTTGACAGTTGCAGGGATAGGCTGCACAATATGAGGATATTAGAGTCCCATGGAGTGGACTTCACTACCTTCCAGCTAGAGGGCAGAGCTCGCAGATGGTGGTAGTCCTATATTATTAGTAGGCCAGCAGATTCTCCTCCCATCACTTGGGAGCAGTTCACTCAGATTTTTCTAGACAGGTATATCCCACCCTCTGAGAGGAAAGAGCTGCGATATCAGTTTGAGCAGTTGGAGCAGGGACATATGTCAGTGAAAGATTATGAGGCTAGATTCTCAAAGTTGTCTCGCCACGCACTTATGATATTGCCTACTGATGCTGAGAGAGTGCGGAGATTTGTAGCAGGGCTGCATTATGGTATTAGGGCTAACATGGCCTGAGAGGTGGAGATGGGGACTCCCTGTCAGCTGGTGGTAGAGATAGCTCGTCGGATTGAGGGCTATCGATCAAGAGGCAGAGAGTAGGGTCAGCAGGACAAGAGAGATAGATTCTCTGGGGATTTCAGAGGTGCCCCAGTTAGGGGCAGAGGTCAGTTCAGTAGAGGTCAGCCCAGTAGGCCTCCATATTCATCACCCCCACCACCTCCCTGAGGTGTTCCAGCGAGGGCTCATTTCAGCGCCATGCCAGAGTGTTCCTACCGCCCTCCATCCATTCAGAGTTCACTTAGTGGTTATTCCAGTTATTCGAGATTCCCCAGTCCATACTTCAGTGCTATGCCAGAGAGTACACATCACTCTCCGGCCATTAGGGGTTCCTCTTTAGGGCAGCAGGCTATGATACTCGGAGGTTGATATGAGTGTGGGGATCCAGGTCATATGAAGAGGCATTGTCCCAGGCTTCGAGGCAAAGCGGTGTAGCAGGATTATCAGCCTATGAGTCTAGCACCAGCCGTCAGGCCACCTAGAGGTAGGGGACAGGTCGGCAGGGGTCGTCCTAAAGGTGGAGGCCAGTCAGGGGGAGGTTAGCCAGCTCCTGTTCATTCTGGCGGGGCTCAGTATTCCGGTGCTCTAGCTAGATTATATGCTATTCTGGCCAGATCAGATGCAGTGGTCTCAGACGCCGTGATGTAGAGAGGCATCTGTGTTATTTGATCTAGGATCCACTTATTCCTATGTTTCGGTCTTATTTGCTCATTTTCTGGATGTCCCTCGTGAGTCCTTGGATTCTCCTATATGTGTGTCCACTCCTGTAGGCGATTCTGTGGTGGTAGACGTATGGTTGCATTCTGCGGGTTCGAGACTCGAGCAGATCTCTTATTGCTCGACATGGTTGATTCCAAGATTATTTTAGGCATGGATTGGATATCCCCTTATCATGCCCTGCTAGATTGCCATGCCAAGACAGTTACTTTAGCCATGCCAGAGTCACCTAGGCTGGAGTGGAGAGGTTTCTCAGTTAGTGCAGCGAGCCAGGTTATTTCATTCCTGAAGGCTCGACATATGGTCAAGAAGGGTTGTCTGGACTACCTCGCTTATGTGCGGGACGCCACCGCTGAGTCTCCGACGATTGATTCAGTGCCAATTGTTCGAGCGTTTGCTAATGTATTTCCTTTGGACCTTCCGGGCATGCCTCCGGATCATGATATTGATTTCTGCATTGATTTAGCTCAAGGCACCCAGCCTATATCTATTCCTCTGTACCGTATGACTCCGAAAGAGTTGAAGGAGCAGCTTGAGGAGTTGTTGGCTAAGGGGTTCATCAGACCGGGTGTATCACTGTGGGGTGCTCCAGTTCTATTCGTGAAGAAGAAGGATGGCTCCATGCAGATGCGTATTGATTACCGCTAGTTGAACAAGGTCACCATTAAGAACAAGTATCCTTTGTCGCGCATCGATGATTTGTTTGACCAGCTGTAGGGTGCTAGGGTGTTTTCTAAGATTGATCTGAGATCGTGATATCATCAGCTAAGGATTCGGGCTCAGATGTCCTGAAGACAGCTTTTCGCACGAGGTATGGCCACTACGAGTTCCTAGTAATGTCCTTTGATTTGACTAATGCCCCAACAATATTCATGGACTTGATGAATAGGGTGTTCATGCCGTATATTGATTCATTAGTCATCGTCTTCATTGATGACATTTGATTTACTCACGTAGCCTAGGGGAGCACGAGTAGCATTTGAGAGTTGTGCTCCAGACTTTGCGAGAACAGAAGCTATATGCTAACTTATCCAAGTGTGAGTTCTGATTGGATTCCATGGAATTCTTAGGACATGTGGTATCCGGAGAGGTTATCAAAGTTGATCCTCAAAAGTTTGAGGCAGTTAAGAGTTGGTCGCGTCCTACTTCAGCTACAGAGGTCAGGAGCTTTTTGGGCCTAGCAGGCTATTACCGCCGATTTGTAGAGGGGTTCTCTTCTATTGCAGCTCCATTGACTATATTGACTCAGAAGAATGCCCCGTTCAGATGGTCCGACGAGTGTGAGTAGAGATTTTAGAAGCTCAAGACAACATTGACCTTAGCACCAGTTCTGGTATTGCCTTCCGGTTCTGGGATGTATACTGTGTATTGCGACACTTCACGTGTTAGTTTGGGGTGTGTGTTGATATAGGAAGGGAGAGTTAATACTTATGCTTCACGCCAGCTGAAGGTTAATGAGAAGAATTACCCTGTGCACGATTTAGAGTTGGCGGCGATTGTTCATGCTCTTAAGATTTTGAGGCATTTCTTGTATGGGGTATCCTGTGAGATTTATATAGACCACCGCAGCTTGCAACACTTGTTCAAGCAGAGGGATCTTAATCTGAGGCAGCACAGATGGCTTGAGTTGTTGAAGGATTATGATATCACCATTCTTTATCATCCGGGCAAGGCAAATGTGGTAGCATATGCTTTGAGCAGGAAGGCGGAGAGTATGGGTAGCTTGGCTTATATTGCAGCAGAGGAGAGACATCTATCGTTGGACATTCAGTCCTTGGCTAATCACCTGGTAAGATTAGACCTTTCAGAGCCTCGTCGAGTCCTTGCACATATGGTTGCTCAGTCTTCGTTATTGGGGGAGATTAAGGCTCGACAGTATGATGATCCGTGTTTGGCAGAGCTACGGGAGTGGTGGTTCAGGGTAGGGCCAAGGGGGTTACTATTGGCCAGGATGGTGTTCTGAGACTTCAGGGCCGTTTATGTGTTCCTAATGTTGATGGCTTGAGGGAGAGGATTCTAGAGGAGGCACACAATTCTCGGTATTCTGTTCATCCTAGTGCTACGAAGATGTATCGTGATTTGAAGCAGCATTACTGTTGGAGGCGGATGAAGAAGGACATTGTGGAGTATGTGGCTAGGTACCTTAATTTCCAGCAGGTTAAGTGTGAGTACCAGAGGCCAGGAGGCCTACTTCAGCAGATGCCCATTCCAGAGTGGAAGTGGGAACGCATCACTATGGACTTCGTGGTTGGGTTGCCTCGGACTTTGCGAAAGAATGACGTGGTTTGGGTCATTGTGGAAAGATTGACCAAATCGGCGCATTTCATTCCAGTGACTACTACATATACTTCTGACAGGTTGGCACAAATCTACATTCGGGAGATAGTCCGGTTGCACGGTGTGCCGGTGTCCATTATATCAGATTGAGGTCCTCAGTTCACCTCGCACTTTTGGAGAGCATTGCATAGTGAGATGGGTACCCAAATAGACCTCAGCATAGCATTTCACCCTCAAACTGATGGTCAGTTGGAGCGTATAGTTCAGATATTAGAGGACATGCTCAGGGCATGTGTGATTGACTTCGGAGGTCATGGGACCAGTTCTTGCCTTTGGCCGAGTTTGCTTACAATAATAGTTATCAGTCCAGCATTGAGATGGCACCATTTGAGGCTTTGTATAGTCGGCGATGTCGTTCTCCTATCGGGTGGTTTGAGCCTGGCGAGGCTAAGTTATATGGCACCGACCTGGTGAGGGATGCCTTGGAGAAAGTGAAGTTGTTCCAGGAGAGGCTCCGTACAGCACAGTCCAGACAGAAGAGTTACGCGGATTAGAGAAGGTGGATGTATCATTTATGGAAGGAGATAGGGTCCTGCTGAAAGTCTTGCCTATGAAGGGTATTATGAGGTTTGGGAAGAAGGGAAAGCTAAGACCGAGGTTTATAGGTCATTTCGAGGTGTTGAGGCGAGTTGGCGAGATTTCTTATGAGCTGGCCTTACCTCCCAGTTTATCAGGACTTCATCTAGTTTTTCATGTATCTATGCTCCGGAGGTACCACACCGACTTGTCTCACGTGGTTGATTTCAGCACTATTCAGTTGGATGAGAGGTTGGGATACGAGGAGGAGCCAGTTGCTATTATTGATAGACAGAATCGCCAGTTGAGGTCCAAGAGAGTTTCTGTCATAAAGGTATAGTGGGAGGGCCAACCAATTGAGACGGCAACCTGGGAGTCCGAGGAGGTCATGCGAAGCAGATATCCACACTTATTCAGCACTTCAGGTATGATTCTAGACCCGTTCGAGGATGAACGTTTGTTAAAGAGGTGGAGAATGTAACGACCCGACCGGTAAGGTAAGTAAATTCTACCCTAATATTAGTTTCATGCATGGATTACAAGCTAAATTAACTACCTAATTAGTGAAAAATTAAGGATTTGGGGTAGTAACCTAGGGCTTTTTAAAATGTAGAAAATTACCCGTCAATTAGCTATGAAATCAAGTAAAAATCATGTATTAATGATCCTTAGGCTATGGGTTAGTGTTTCCTTCGAGAATTTTTGGAATCCGAGCATGCGAGCCTGGGGTTGGATTTTAGGATTTCTTCAAGAATGATGAATTTGGCTAAGTAGTAGAAGAATTTCATGCTTTGAGTATAAATTGATATATTTGTATAACATTTAGCTAGTTTAGAGTCTATGGGTGTTGAGTTTGGAGTTTCGGACGCGTTCTTGATGCGGAAAGTAGGTTCGACACGAGGTGATCTCCTTTCTACCCTTGTAAAAGGGAATTTTCCCCCTAGGTGCTTTAAATGACTATGTGCTAATGTTTGTAGGGGCTACGTACCCGCAAAGTGATGAGAGTTCGTACGTAGCGACTATTATTATTATGTTCGGGTAGTTAGGCCTACACCATGCCTTATGTTTTTCCTTGAAATGAACTATATGCTTAGTGAATTAATGTTACGTGTGGCTTGTCTCCCTGAAATCATGAAATATAAGTAATTTTAAGTAATTGTTCACGAAAAGTAATTTATAAAGAATAACTGTGTGGATTGTGTGTGCATGTGACCGCTTCGCAATTTACATTCCGCGAGCGGAATGTTATTTCCCCTACTCTCATGGGAGCGGGCCGTACGCTACGACGAGATTGAAAGATATATATATTATGGTTCGGGTCGTTCGACCCTCGGCAGTGCACAAATATGATCATTATGATGGCTCAGTCCGGTTGTCCTTATCCTGTATGCGCATGTTAAATTGTTAATGATTCCTTTTTATTGATTTTGAGTGGTCAGATATGTTTTTAAAGGAAAGAAAAGAATAATGAAGTAGAAATTGTACATTTACTTCCAGTATTTATTTGAATTACTGTCATTTTTAATGTTTATTGCTTTTATCATCCTTGTATGTCTGTTACTGATATTATATCTTATTAATCATTCTGTTGGACCTTAGTGAGTGTCAAGTCGACCTCTCGTCACTACTTCTTCGAGGTTAGGAGGGATACTCACTGGGTACATATTTGTTTATGTACTCATGCTACTCTTCTGTACTTAATTGTACAAGTTCTGAGGCTGGTGCATCTGATTGTCAGACCGTAGCTCGATTCTGATCGTAGTTGGACCTGACTTCACGGTGAGCTGCTTCTCCTGACGATCCTCACAGCACCATGGAGTTTTCTTTTGCTTATTTCCCGTCTATTTCTTTTAGACAGTGGGACTANATATATATATATATATATATATATATATATATATATATATATATATATATTGGCTCACTCCTCTGTACGAGTGCTTTTGGTTAAAAATGGCTTACTATCTTTTTCAATTAATGTTTTGAACTTTAAAACATGGCACGTGTTGGGATGTTTACTCAAATATGGGAAAAATCCTTAGTAATCTGAGTGTGGGCTTTCCTAACCCCAGTGTTGGGCGCCATTACGACCTGAGTTAGTATATTGGTTCATGACAGTTGTGTTCATTTGAGCCATGAACACCGCCTGGTTTCATGAGTGCTTAGAGAATGGGCATTTACTTACATTCCCCTTGAAGCGGCTTACACTTCACACTCACATAGGTAATTCCTAAACGTGTAATCCTATAGACACACTATCTAGTCATATCCTGCCAGACTTAGCAAATCATTAAAATGCTTTAAGCTTTATTGACTCATCAAAAAGCCTTAATGCCTTACCTTGATTTTTGAACATCTTCTTCATCACGAGAATGGGTTGAGATATTTGAAAATGTTGCACCGTCATCCATAATTTGTTTGATATCTTTTGTAATGACCCAAAAGGGTCAACCCGTATATTTCTAGCTAATTCTATGTTCCAAGGTCGTGAAAACCTCCTTCTATCTCACCTCGATTTGCGTGTGAAGCCCGGGCGTGTAGCCGGGAAGCCTTTATGTGAAAAACTGATAGAAATGATAATTTTGTGTTAGAAATTTGAATAAAGCTGACTTCGGTCAACATTTTTGGTAAACGGATCCGGACCCGTGATTTGACGGTCCCGGAGGGTCCGTAGGAAAATATCGGACTTGGGCGTATGCCTGGAATCGAATTCCGAGGTCCCAAATCCGAGAAATGAATTTTTAAAAGAAATTATTTTCTTGAAAATATAAGAGATTTTGAAAATGAAATTCTATGTGTAACCTGTGGTATCGGGCCCGTATCTTGGTTTCGGAGCCCGGTACAGGGTCGATATAATATTTGTGTCATATCTGTAAGGTTTGGTAAGAAACGAACTTCGTTAGATGTGATTCGGGCCTTACATGCAAAATTTGATGTTTAAAGAAGTTTTGAGAAATTTCATTGATTTTAGAGTTTAATTCGATGTTTATGATGATATTTGGTGATTTGATTACATGAATAAGCCTGTAGGATGTTTTTGAGGTTGTGTGCATATTTGGTTTTGAGCCCCGAGGTCTCGGGTGAGTTTCGGGTAGGTGTCGGAGTGAAAATCTTAGGAAAAATCTGGTGTTTTGGCAATTTTTTGGTGTCTGGTGTTTTACTCTATGCGATCGCATAGGTATAGTTATGATCATATAGCTTTGAGAAGGGGGCTGGGTAGATAGTCTGTGCGACCACATGTGTACATTCGCGATCGCATAGGGTGGGGTCAGTGATACTGTGTGATCGCAGGGTCTCTTTCGCGATCGCGGTGCCTTAGAACTCAGCTCTCTATGCGATCGCAGCTCCTTCTTCTCGATCGGATAGACCAAAAAGTGCCCAGTTATTGAAATGACCAAACACAGAATAATTACTGGATTCTTCACCATTTTTCACAAACTCTTTCTTCTCCATACCTGCTGGGCAGTTTTTTGAAGAACTTCTTCACCATAGCTTCATAGGTAAGTAATCCTAACCTCATTTTCTTCAATATTTATCAACATCCATTAGATTCTAGGCCTAAAAACATGGAATTTAAGGTAGAAATTATGGATTTTGGTAGAGTTAGGGCTTTTTGATTATTTGGGAATTTGACCTCGTTTTGGGGTCGGGTTCCAAAACAAATTACATATTCGGACTCATGGGTGAATGAGTGATCAGGTTTTGGTCCGAACCTCGTGTTTTGACCAAGCGGGCCCGGGGTTGATTTTCTTGGAATTTTTGGAAGAATGTTGGGAATTCTATAATTAAGCATTGGGATTGAATTGTTTAGCATTTATTGATATTATTTAGTCAACTATGTCTAGATACGATTGATTTGGAGTCGGGTTCAAAAGGAAAGCGGTGCTAGAGGCTTGATTTGGATTCTTGGAGTCGAGGTAAGTATCTTGCCTAACCTTGTGTGGGGGAACTACCCCTTAGGATTGCGTCTTCTTTGTTGATTGTAGTCCGTGTATACGAGGTGACGGGTGCGTACTCGGACTTATTTGTTAATAGATTGGCCTTTTAGGATTCGTAGGTTCTTATGTTACCTGTGTATGAGATATAATTGTTACGTTTGAATCCTTGGTTGTTAATTTCATCCTTTCCTGCTTAAATTAGAATTACTTGCTTTTGGATTCCTTTGTCGGCTATTTGATCTTAATTGACTTAATTGAATATCCTACCGCTCTTATCTTCAAGCTATACTTGCTTCCTAAAACTGCCAAATTGACTATACTAGTGTTATCTAGCTTTATAGCTGTTTAGCTGTAGTTAGAATATCCGTTCGTTGGTGTCAAGCATGCCCGTGAGTCTTACATTGTGCTTTATATAATTTTTCCCTTATGTGCTACTTGGACCTAGTTGATAAACATTTATGTTGTTGGTGTTTTCTTGATGTTGCCTATTATTGGGCCCTTGTTTGAGCTGAGTTTTATTTCGTAAAGTTAATTGTTGAGGCGAGATTGGTTATAGTTGTTTCCCTTGCCGGGATGATGTTGTTTCATTGTTGACTCCCTTGCCGGGATGGTATGATTTCTACTGTTGTTTATACTATTAATGATATTGTTCGCGTTGTTGACTCCCTTGCCGGGATGTTGTGATTTATGGTTCTTATTGTTGATTCCCGGATGTTGTGATTTATCTTATTGTTGTTTTCCCTTGTTAAATTTTTGTTTATGTTATTTTTGCACGAGGGGACATTCCGTGCTGAGTGTTTGTGAGGTTATGCATGAGGGGACACTTTGTGCCGAGTGTTTATTTATTTATTGCACGAGGGGACATTCTGTGCTGAGTGTTTGTGAGGTTATGCACGAGGGGACATTCTGTGCCGAGTGTTTATTTATTTATTGCACGAGGGGACATTCCATGCCGAGAGTTTGTGAGGTTATGCACGAGGGGACATTCCGTGCTGAGTGTTTATTTATTTTTTGCACGAGGGGACATTCCGTGCCGAGAGTCTGTGAGGTTATGCACGAGGGGACATTCCGTGCCGAGTGTTTATTTATTTATTGCACGAGGGGACATTCCGTGCCGAGTGTTTATTTATCTATTGCATGAGGGGACATTCCGTGCCGAGTGTTTGTGAGGTTATGCACGAGGGGATATTTCGTGCCGAGTGTTTATTTATTTATTGCACGAGGGAAAATTCCGTGCCGAGTGTTTGTGAGGTTATGCACGAGGGGACATTCCGTGCCGAGTGTTTATTTATTTATTGCACGAGGGGACATTCCGTGCCGAGTGTTTGTGAGGTTATGCACGAGGGGACATTCCGTGCCGAGTGTTTATTTATTTATTGCACGAGGGGACATTCCGTGCCATATTTATGCATTATTATTTCCGTTGTTCCTGTTTGCTATGTACTGCACTTGTTTTGGTGAGGATGAGAGTAAAGCACGAAGGGTGATGCCGTGCACTTGTGTTGGTGAGGATGAGAGTAAAAGCACGAAGGGTGATGCCATGCACTTGTCTTTGCATGTTATTCCATTGTTCTAAATTTGGATATTCCTACTGATCTCTTACTACATTTATTGGCAAGATTTGATATTCCTCTTGTACTGCATGGTAAATTTCTGAGTTACGGACTGAGTTCCGGTGGGTAAATCTTGAGGAGATTTTGATCAAGAGATTTTATTGAAAAGTATTATTGAAAAAGCAATGGTTTTGAAATGATTACATTTGAATGACTTTTACATCGAAGGTATATTTGAAAAGCACTAGTCTTGCCTAATATGATATTTGGAAGTCATTTATTGGGAAATCATCCTTGGGAAGTTTCGTATTTTGAAAGAAACTATGTTTTACGTAATTGTCTCTATTAAATATACTTATATCTACTTTTGGAGAAAGTATGTTTTCACAGGAAACTCTTCCATACAAAAATGATTTTATTTGCAAAAGGTTTTTCATATGAACTGCTGTTTAAATATTTCTACCAGTTACGGATTTTAATGGCTAAGGCCCGATGTGAACAACCGACGTGGAGTTGATTTATTGGTGTCCTCTATTGTATTGTGTTTCCTATCGATTTGGCTTGTTTTGCTGTCCATCTTTCTGTGTATTTTTGTGCCATTTCACGATTGATTTCCGTAAGTTCCTTCCGCTTTATATTGTCATTGTTGTAAATTATTCCGTGAAGCCTTAGGTAGATGTAACATTCGGTCATTTGTATATTCATGTTATTTATTTTGTAGATCAGTGGTGTCTTGACTAGTCCTCGCCACTACTTCACCGAGGTTTGTCTTGATACTTACTGGGCACCGCTGTGGTGTGCTCATACTACACTTCTGCACATTTTGTGTGCAGATCCAGGTATATATTGTAGTAGCTGTGTGGATGATTCCCGAGGAGACTCAAGGTAACCTGTTGCTGCGTTCGCAGGCCTCAGAGTCACCTTTTTTGTATTTATTATTCATACTCTGTTGTATTTATTTCCAAACAAATGTACTTATAAGTTGTAGAAGATTCGTAGAGCTTATGACTTGTATTACCAGTTTTGGGAAAGTTTGTACATTCTGTTAAGATTCTATATCAAGACTGTTAGTTTCCTTTTATTATTGTTGCTATTCAGTAACTGTTAGGCTTACCTAGTCTCTAAGACTAGGTGCTATCACGATACCCAACAGAGGAAAATTTGGGTCATGAAATCTTTGAACCTAGCTCTTGGGATCTCCAGTCTGCTAGGTAGAGTTACCGCCATGATAACTTGTCCTAGGCGTTAACCCCATTCCCTTTGATGATCTTCCAACTGCCTCTCTAGATAGGCCTTTTGTAAGTGGATCCGACATGTTACTCTTGACTTTACGTAGTGAATTGTGATAACATCACTAGAGAGTAGTTGTCTAATGGTATTGTACCTCCGTCATATATGACGAGATTTTCCGTTATACATAACGCTCCCTGCCCTGCATATTGTCTCTTGACTATCACAATGTATACAAATAGGTGCCAATGGTTTGGGCCAAAATGGAATGTCTTCCAACAAATTCTGGAGCCATTCAGCTTCTTCACCGGCCTTATCTAAAGTTATGAATTCAGATTCCATTGTAGAACGGGCGATGCACTTTTGTTTGGATGATTTCCACGACACTTCTCCACCCCCAATTGTGAAAACATATCCACTCGTGGATTTAACTTCAGATGATCCGGTGATCCAATGTGCATCACTATATCCCTCGATAACGGAGGGATATTTGTTATAATGAAAAGCATAGTTTTTGTTATGTATCAGATAGCCCAAAACTCGTTTCATTTCCATCCAATGTATTTGATTGGATTACCTATAAATCGACTTAGTTTTCTAATAGAACATGCTATATCTGTTCGGATACAATTCATGATATATATCAAACTTCCCAATACTCTTACATTGTCCAGTTGTGAGTCACTTTCACCTTCATTCTTTTTAAGTGCATAACTCACGTCAATTGGAGTCTTGGCAATTTTAAAATCCAAATACTTGAACTTGTCAAATATCTTTTCAATGTAGTGAGTGTGATAAGACCTTGTGGAGTCTTGTGAATTCTGATTCCTAAGATCACATCAGAAACTCCTAAGTCTTTCATGTCGAATTTGCTAGCCAACATACGCTTAGTAGCATTTATATCTACCAAAATTTTGCTCATTATCAACATGTCATCAACATATAACAAACAATGACTTCATGACTTGGATTGTTTTTAATGTAAACACATTTTTCTCACTCGTTGATTTTAAATCCACTTGCCAACATTGTTTGGTTCTTCCTGAGGTCGTTTAGGTCTTTCACTTAACGACTCGCATTCATTTTTATATGGATAGATGCTTTCAAAGAATTCATCATTATCTTATTCTAGAATTTCAATACTCTGATGAAGTTTTTATATCTTCAAATCAGAATATTAAAATTCAAAAGGAGTAGAAAACCACACAGGTTTTAATCTCCACAAACAGAATATAGAATATAATTAAAATAATTTCCTTAAGATTGTTAGATTGTTATTCAATCTGTATTGCTGGAAAAACAATAAAACATTTAACTTTCTTAAATAAAACAAGAAACAGAAAGTTAGTAGAACCAGTTTAACGAAATAAATTCTGGAAAAACAGTATAGGAATAAATCGAGCCCGCTGAATGCATAGTGTGTCCTTAAGAAAATTATTCCCCTCAAGTACCCTAGGTGTTGGAATATTATCCTCCTAGTATAAAACGATTTAACTCACCAGCGTGTTGGTACCAAAAACCCCGGTGAACGGCGAACCAATCAATGGTCGTAAAACACATTGGAAAATATTGTGTAGAAGAAGAAGATAATCAGAAAATTTTGTAAGTAAAAATTCTGGGATTCAAGGCATATTTATAGACCATTTGGCACTGATTCTGACAAGGATTGCAACCTTTCAGAATAGCCATAGCGGTTGGAACAGGTGGGAAAATTGCGGGAAACAACAAATAGATTTAAAATAATCCGGGAAAAAACGGACCAGACCAGACCGGTTGCGGGGTCATGGGTTATTCCAGATTGAATTTTCATTAATTAATTAATTAAAAGGAATTTTGTCCAAAAAGATTAATCAATCTATCGATCTTTGACCAAGTCCGAATTTGAATCTGAAGCCGAAGTATAGTCTAAAGCCAAAGCCGAAGCCGAAGCCGAGCTGAGCGAGCGACGACAACGACAACGCGAAGCCTGCCTTCTTCTTAACTCTTTAAGATCTAGAAGAAGAGAAATTGTATATATACCCAGCAAAAGTATTTTCTTCCTTTAATATGGGACAATGTCCCTTTGCTAAGGAGGGAAACTCAAATATTTCATTTTCCCTCCATTTCCCATTCACCCTCTTTAAGTTATACCAAGCTTAAAATTAAGCTACACTAAGCTTAAATCCCAACAAAAAAAATATATATATATATATATAGACACACACACACACACACATTTCTCCCTAATGTGTGTGTGTGTGTGTCTANGATAAAAGACTCAAAAAAATAAAAATAAATATTGGTCAAGTTACCAAGAATTATGCATTAGGGAGAAGCATATATATATATATATATATATATATATATATATATATATATGCTTCTCCCTAATGCATAATTCTTGGTAACTTGACCAATATTTATTTTTATTTTTTTGAGTCTTTTATCATATATTCATCAATTGCTTTTACTTCTTGGTTTCATTGCTCTACTGGATTGATTAAAAAACAAACATAATTCCATAAATAACTGTGTTGCAGGAAGAAACCACACCATAAAGACATTTACATGCTAAGATTTGTTGTCTCACATTACTCTTTGCACCTTGTGTGCAGATCCATGGATTTCTGGAACTGATAGCGAGAGCTGATTCTTCCATAAATCGCAGATACTCGGAGTCGGCAAAGTAGCTGCATGGAAATCGCAGCCTTGCTCTTCTCCCTCTTATCTTCCTTAGACTATATTAGTGTTTTCTAGATTGTAATAGTCTTATTTGTTTTCGGATAGTCCTTAGTAGACGCTCGTGACTTGTGACACCCTGATGTCAGGCTTTTGTTTGCTTTCCGCACTTGTTATTTAAACTTATGTTATGAAGTTTTATTGGTTAATGGTTTTGAAACACCTTTATCATGAAGTGTCGAATTATTCTGAAAATGTGTCGGCTGACCTAAATCCATGATAGGCGCCATCACGACCGGGTGGTTTGGGGTAGTGACAGGATAGAGGCGATTCTTGAAGCAATTTTCACCATGTGGGATGGGGTAAGTGTTCTCTACTAATTTTTTATTTTATATCATGAATCTATGTATTTTATCCAACTAAACTCTTCAAACTTATGAAATCAGTAAGTAATATATGTAAATAAAGACTAAGCAGTAAGAAACACATAAATTCACGTCATGAAATCACATTAAGTACAACATGCCTTCATAACAGTATATAAGTCAAATCCTCTCGCTTAAAATAAAATTTCAATAAAAATCATTTGAAGATATTTTTCCAACAGTTTCAAAAGAGTTTAAATGAAGTTTAGAGTAAAAGTGAGGAAAATCATAAATATCCCCTCGGGAAAAACATATATCATAAACCGCCCCTCGGGCATAATATCACTCAGAATCATCCCCTCGCGCAACCTCACAATCACTCGTAATCAGCCCCCTGGGCATATCATGAATCAAGAACAGCCCCTCGGGCAACATCATATCAGTCACTCAGGGTACCCGCGCTCACTGGGGGTATACAGACTCCGGAGGGGCTTCTACAGCCCAAGAGCTATAACAAGCCATCTCGTGGCATAATCAATTAGGCCCTCGGCCTTTCATATATCATAAATCAGTACCACATGTTGCGATGCACATCCCGATCCCATGATATCCTCACAACACAGGCCCTCGACCTCACTCAGTCAGAAACCTCTCAAGCCACTCGGGCTATCAATAAAACAGGGTGCTCAGCCCAAAATATCATTTTATGCATAAAAACGGAGTAAATAAGACTGAGTTATGAAATCAGTAAAACATAGCATGGCTGAGTACAAATTTTAAATAAAAACAGTGAGGAAATCGTAGTAAAAGCCCCTAAGGATCCATATAACTTGTCACGAGGCCAACATGTGGCCTTCAACTCAAAACATAGTAATACTTTTCTAAAACACAAAATATCATATAGTTTTCAGTCAAATACGCAACTTAATAATTGCTAAGGAACGGACCAAGTCACAATCCCCAACGATGCACGCCACACGCTCGTCATCTAGCATGTGCGCCACTTCAAAATAGTGAAACGATGTGAGATCCGGGGTTTCATACCCTCAGGACAAGATTTACAATCATTACTTACCTCAAACCGGACAAAACCCTAACCCGCGATGCCTTTGCCTCTTGACTCGGCCTCCAAATGCCCCGAATCTATCCAAAAATCAGAATCATATCATCAATACATGCTAAAGGAACAAAGCCCACGCAAAAATTATCAAATTACATAAAAAATCTCGAAATTTGCCAAACCCGACCCCCGGGCCCACGTATCGAAATCCGATAAAAATCACACAACCAGAATCCTTATCCTCTCCTGAGTCCATGCATACCAAATTTATCAAAAACAAACTTCGTTTGACCCCTCAATCACCCAATTCTTACTTTCAAGTTCCAATCCCTAATTCCCCAATTATCACCCTTAAACCCCAAAAATTTCATGCTTAATCTACTAAAAATCATAAGAATCGAGTTTTAGGTTCAAGAACATTACCTCAATGTGATTCCCCCTGAATCCCTATTCAAAATCCCTTAAAAAGCTCCAATTCCGAACGAAAATGGTGGAAAATAACCTAAATTTCGCGAAGTCTCCAATTTATAGGTTCTGCCCCAGGGATTCCGCACATGCGGACAAATTCCTAGCACCTGCGGACTCGCACCTGCGGTCCCAGGTGCGCACCTGTGAAAAGTCACTTAAACCCAACGTCTGCACCTGCGGGCTCGCAGATGCACTCCTTTCCTTCGCATCTGCGTTCAAGCCCAGGTCTTCACTTTCCGCATCTGCGACACCACCTCCGCACCTGCGATCGTCGCACCTGTGGCTGCCCATCCGCAGGTGCGTCCACACTAGATGAGTTACATCAGCATCCTTCTATTGCATTTTTCCAACTTCCAAACATCCGTTAGCCATCCAAAATCAATCCCGAGCCCCTCGGGGCCTTAACCAACTATACCAACACATCACATATCATCCCACGAACTTAGTCGAACCCTCAGAACACTCAAAACAACATCAAAACACCAAATTAACCCGAAATTCAAGCGTAAGTATTTCTAAACTTCCGAAATTCGCCAACGATGTCCAAACCAACCAAACCACATTCGAATGACCTGGAATTTTGGACACACATCACAAACAACACTACGAACCTATTCCAACTTCTGGAATTCCATTCCGACCCCGTTAGCTAATTTTCCACTACCGACCGAAAATTGCAAAAAATCCAATTTCGCCAATTCAAGCCTAATTCTACCACGGACCTCTAAATCACATTCTGAACCCACTCCTAAGTCTCAAATCACCTGACAAAGCTATCTGAACCCTAAAAACCAAATTCTGAGATCATTTACTTATACGTAAACTTCTGGTTGACTTTTCCAACCTATTAACCAATTTAATAGACTAAGTGTCTTATTTCTCTCCATAATCACTCCGAACCCGAGAAAACCAAGCCAACACAACATAAAAGAGATGAACCATACATAATGAATCAGAAATGGAGAAAATGCGGCTAAACTCTCGGAACGACCGATCGTGTCGTTACATTCTCCCCCTCTTAAACAGACGTTCGTCCTCGAACGAGTCTAGAAACATTCTTGGAGTCTCAAATAGGTGTGGGTATCTTCTCCGCATCTCCCGCTCGGTCTCCCAAGTGGCCTCCTCTACCGGCTTCCCTCTCCACTGCACCTTAACTAAAGTTGTATCCTTTGACCTCAACCTTCGGACCTGTCGACCCAAAATAGCCATTGGCTCCACATCATAAATCATATCATCCTCTAGCTGAACCGTGCTGAAGTCCAAAACATGGGATGGGTCACCAACATACTTCTGAAGCATAGAAACATGAAACACCGGATGCACACTCGATAAGCTGGGTGGCAAAGCAAGTCTATAAGCCACCTCCCCTACCATCTGAAGCACCTCAAAAGGTCCAATGAACCGGGGGCTCAACTTGACCCTCTTCCCAAAATGCATAACACCCTTCATGGGCGATACCTTCAGCAGAACCTTCTCCCCAACCATGAAAGATACACCACGGACCTTCCTGTACGCATAACTCTTCTGCCTAGACTGCGCCATGCGAAGCCGCTCCTGAATCAACTTCACCTTATCTAAAGCATCATGCACCAAATCTGTACCCAAGAGTCTAGCCTCACCCGGCTCAAACCAACCAATCGAAGATTTACACCTCCTCCCATATAAAGCCTCGTATGGAGCCATCTGAATACTCGACTGATAACTAATATTATATGCAAACTCTGTGAGTGGTAGAAACTGGTCCCATGAACCCCTAAAATGAATGACACAAGCACGCAAAATGTCCCCCAGTATCTAAATAGTGTGCTTGGACTGCCTGTCCGTCTGAGGGTGAAAAGTTGTGCTCAACTCGACCTGAGTACCCAACTCTCTCTACACGGCCCTCCAAAACTGCAATGTGAACTGAGTACCTCTATTAGAAATGATGAAAAAAGAAACACCATGCAGCCGAACAATCTCTCGGATGTAAATCTCAGCTAACCGCTCCGAAGAGTAAGTAGTACCAACAGGAATGAAGTGCGTAGACTTGGTCAGCCGATCTACAATAACCCAAATAGCATCGAACTTCCTCGAAGTCCGTGGGAGCCCAACTACAAAGTCCATGGTGATCTGCTCCCACTTCCACTCCGGAATATCCAACCTCTAATGCAATCCACCTAGTCTCTAGTGCTTATACTTGACCTGCTGACAGTTGAGACACCGAGCTACAAATCCAACAATATCCTTCTTCATCCGCCTCCACCAATAATGTTGTCTCAGATGCTGATACATCTTCACGGCACCCGGATGGATGGAATACTGTGAGATGTTGGCCTCCTCAAGAATCAACTCCCGAAGCCCATCTACATTAGGCACGCATATCCGACCCTGCATTCTCATCACACCATCATCAGCAATAGCTAAATCCCTGGCATCACCTCGCCGGACCCTATCCTAAAGAACAAGAAAGTGTGGGTCATCATATTGGCGCTCCTTGATACAATCATAAAGAGAAGACCTTGAGACTACGCAAGCCAATACCCGACTGGGCTCCGATATATCCAACCTCACAAACTAGCCCGCTAAGGCCTGAACATCAAGTGCTAAAGGTCTCTCTGTTGCTGGAAGATATGCTAGACTCCCCAAACTCTCTTCTCGGTGACTCAAGGCATCGGCCACTACATTGGCCTTCCCCGGATGGTATAGAGTAGTGATATCATAGTTCTTAAGAAGATCCAACCATCTCCGCTGACGTAAATTTAAATCCTTCTACTTAAACAAATGTTGCAGACTACAATGATCCGTAAAAACTCACAATGAACCGGATATAAATAGTGACGTCAAATCTTCAAGGCGTGAACAATGGATGCTAATTCAAGCATGCACCGGATAATTCTTCTCGTGGGTCTTCAAATGGCGCGAGGCATAGGCAATCACCCTACCCTCCTGCATCAAAACACAGCCAATGCCTATCATTGAGGCATCACAATACACAGTATAAGAACCTGAAGTTGATGGCAACACTAACACTGGAGTTGTGGTCAAAGTAGCCTTGAGCTTCTGAAAGCTCTCCTCACACTCGTCCAACCACCTGAACGGAGCACCCTTCTGGGTCAATTTGGTCAGGGGTGAGGCAATAGAAGAAAACCCCTCCACAAAGTGACGGTAATAGCCTGCCAAACCAAGGAAGCTCCTAATCTATGTAGATGAGGACGGTATGGGACAACTCTGCACCGCCAATTCTTGGAGAATTTTTCATAAAGCTTCTCCTCCCTCAATCTCCGCAACACAACTCTCAAATGCTGAGCATGCTCTTCTTGGCTACGAGAATACACCAGGATGTCATCAATGAATACAATAATAAAGGAATCCAAATATGGTTGAAATACGTTGTTCATCAAATGCATGAACGCTGCTGGGGCATTAGTCAGCCCAAAGGACATCACCAAAAACTCATAATGGCCATAACGGGTCTTGAAAGTCGTCTTAGGAATATCCAAATCTCGAATCTTCAGCTGATGATACCCGGATCTCAAGTCAATCTTAGAGAACACCCTGGCTCCCTGAAGATGGTCAAACAAATCATCGATACGAGGCAAATGATACTTACTCTTGATTGTAACCTTGTTCAACTGCCTGTAGTCAATACACATTTTCATGGAACTATCATTCTTCCTTACAAACAACACTGGTGCACCCCAAGGCGACACACTAGGCCGATGAACCCCTTATCTAGGAGTTCCTGAAGCTGCTCTTTCGATTCCTACAACTCCGTCGGTGCCATACGATACGGTGGAATAGAAATAGGCTGAGTGCCTAGAACCAAATCAATACCAAAATCAATATCCCTGTCAGGCGGCAAGCCCAACAGGTGTGCAAGGAACACATCCGGAAAATCACGGACCACAGGAACAGAATCAATAGTGGGAGTCGCAGCACTGACATCCCTCACAAAAGCAACATAAGATAGACACCCTTTATCCACCATACGATGAGTCTTCAGGTATGAAATCACCCTACTCGACATATAATCAATGGAACCTCTCGACTCAACCCTCTAAAATCTCAGTATCGCTAAGGTCATGGTCTTAGCGTGAGAATCTAGAACAACATGACATGGAGAAAGCCAATCCATGCCCAATATCACATCAAAGTACACCATACTGAGAAATAACAGATCCATTCGGGTCTCTAGACCCCCAATAGACACCATACATGACCGATACACATAGTCCATAACAACAGTATCGCCCACCAGAGTCGACACATGAACAAATGTAACTAAAGACTCACGGGGCATATCCAGAAAATGGGCAAAATATGATGAGACATATGAATATGTGGAACCAGGATCAAATAAGACTAAGGCATCTCGCTGACAAACTAAAATAATACCTATGATCACGGCATCTGAATCCATAGCCTCTGGTCTGGATGGAAGTGCATAAAAATGGGCCTAACCTCCACCTGATCGACATTCCCCTCTAGGGCGGCCTCTAGCTGCCTGACCCCCACCCCTAGCTGCCTAGGCGGGTGGTGAAGTAACTGGTGCTAAAGTCGATGGCTGACTCCTCTGTTGAGACGAGCCCCCATGGCGACGAGGACACTACTTCCACTTATGCCCCAACTCTCCACACTCATAACAATCTCCTGGTACTGGTGACAGGGACTCAAGGGAACCCCTAGCACCAGGGTTGACTAGTAAAAGAACCTAGCATGGAGGAACCCTGAACTAATGGTGCACGGTGTCAAGGTCCTTACATGGTTCACAGAGTATTAACAGGAGGAGCACTCATACTCGTAGAGATGGGCAGAGAAATCTGGCTAAAGCCTATCAATTCAGATGCAATTAAAAGATACTATGTGTAAACCATTTTATGTTTCTTCATGTGATGTAAATTGAACTACGCTCGACCCGATTCCCGTTTAAGAGGGGATATGTGGGTAGCCCTGTGGGTTCGGTCACAATTCAATAAAATTTCCATTCTCCCCACAATCAGAAATTGGGGCAGAATTTTGAGGAGGACCCTTAAAATTCTGAAGTAAGTTCAGTCAACCGCAGCATACGGAGCGGTCAGAAAATTCATCTAGTTGAATTCGAGGTAGCCGCACCGGTTCCTTTTGAAGTATAAGTAACCCCACTTGCAGCAACACCCGCTCTATTTAAGGTGGAGGTGGCCACACCTTTCACTGTAACGGTGGCATCCATACCACCCTTCAGTTCTAATGTTGTACCTTGGGATTATGTGGCCGAGACTAGAAGAAAAGGAAGGTCAAAGATGGAAGAATCCGGTGATGCAAAAGGAATGAATAGAACAGGAAGGGTTTATACACTTGAACATTTGGAGAAGCCAGTAAGAAACCTTCCAGCAAATCGCCCGTTATTGAGATGGTCCGGATGACCTCTGGAGGAAGGTACAAGCAAGGGAGTATTCTGTTGCGGATAATCTGAATAAGACTCCCGCCCGGATATACATCTTATCGTTGCTGCAAAATTATGAAGCACACATGAATGCTCTGATGAAGGTACTGAATGAAGCATATGTTCCCAACAATATTACTAGCGGAGAAATGGCCAATATGGTGGGGCAGGTGCTACAAAGCCACAAGATAACCTTCCACGAGGACGATTTGCCACCTGAAGGGTTAAGTCATAACATGGCACTGCACATCATAGTGCCATGGCACAACCTTCAGGCTCAGATATCAGTATACCTGGCAGGAATATCGAAATTGGTCGCCACCATGGCGTGGTCCTGCAATCCTCTTGAGCAACCCATGCCGCACCTAAATCATACCTTCCATCAGGCCGATACAATATGGGGATCAGAGGAAGAAAAAGACTTGGCATCATTGAGGAATTTGTTCTTCGAAGACGATGACATGGATTTTTGTGTAATAGTTGAGGAGGAGGAAGACGGCCTCACTATCCAGATAGTAGAGAAGGGAGCATCCCTCAAGAACTGGACTGTTAGACCATCAAGGGCCCGACGAGTCTTGGGATAGCAAGGCTGATAGCATTGTTTACTTTTGAAAATGATTTCCTCTTTGGCATTTTATTTTAAATAATATTTTACTTTCAGTATTCATTTTCGAAAAACATTATTTGAAATCATTTTGTTTGACATTCTAAATTGCTTGATGTTTTATTATTACTATTTTTCTTTCATATCTTTATCCATACAACATTAATATTTCTTACCTTGATGAACCAACGACTGTGACATGTAATGACACAACGCAACAGAAGGACAGTGACTCGGAAGAAATAGAAGAAGAGGATGTAATACCTGAGGAAATTCTCAGTGAAGTGGAAATTTTTTAGAACAAGCCCAAGTCTAACCTGGACGAAACCGAGATAGTCAACTTAAGCGATTCTGAAACCGTCAAGGAAACCTACATAAGCATCCATTTGTCACCATCAGAGAAAGAAGAGTACACTTGGTTCCTGAAAGAATGTGAGGATATCTTTAAATTGTCATACGACGATATGACAGGGTTGAGCATATCAATAATGGCTCACAAATTACCTACAAATCCAATGTGTCTGCCAGTGAAGCAGAAGACATGAGCCTGAAAATCAAGGAGAGTGGGCTACCAAGAGTTCCAAGATACTGCCATATCTGCATCATGTACAAGAAATGAAGAAGAGGTTCACAAAGATAGAATGTCGGCATGTCCCCAGTATTCAGAATAAATTCGCAGACGCATTGGCCACCTTGTCATCAATGATACAACATCCAGACAAGAATTTCATCGATCCCATTCTGGTGAGGATCCATAATCAGCCGGCAAACTGTACTCATGTTGAAGAAGAAACAGACGAAAATCCCTAGTTCCACGACATTAAAGAATATTTGACAAAAGGAGAATACCCAGAGCATGCAAACTATACTCAGAAACTCACCCTTCGGAGATTTTCCAATCACTTCTTCCAAAGCGGAGGAACCATGTACAGGAGAACTCCTAATCTAGTACTGTTAAGGTGTGTTGACGCAAAAGAGGCTTCCAAATTGCTCAAGGAGATACATGCCGGAACCTGCGGCCCACATATGAATGGCTTTGTCTTGGCCAAGAAGATACTCAGGGCCGGATACTTTTGGATGACCATGGAAGCAGACTGCATACGGTACGTTCAGAACTGTTACCAATGCCATATACATGAAGACATGATACAGGAACCACCAAATGAGCTTAATGCAAAAAGCTCACCTTTACCTTTTGCTGCCTAGGGAATGGATGTCATCGGCCCAATCGAGCCCACCGCTTCAAACGGGTACCGGTTCATTTTAGTGGCCATCGACTACTTCACTAAATGGGTTGAAGATGCATCTTACAAAGCTGTGACCAAGAAGGTCGTTGCGGATTTTGTTCGTGACCGAATTGTTTGTCGATTTGGGGTCCCAGAGTCCATCATCACTAAAAATGCCGCCAATCTCAACAGTGATATGATGACATCGATGTGTGAAACTTTCAAAATCACGCACAAATTCCACAGCATATATGCCTCAAATAAATGAAGTCGTGGAAGCTGCCAACAAAAACATCAAGAAAATACTAAGGAAAATGGTAGAGAATCACAAAAAAATGGCACGAGGACTACCATTCACCTTATGGGGATATCGTACCACAATTCGCACATCAACCGGGGGAACTCCCTATCTGCTGGTTTATGGTACCGAGGTTGTCGTTTCCGCCGAGGTAGAAATTCATTCTTTAAGAATCATTCAAGAAGCCGAACTCAGCGATGCAGAATTGATAAGGAACCGCTATGAGAAATTATCCCTCATAGATGTAAAGAGGATGAATGCAGTGTGTCACGGCCAGCTTTATCAGAATAGAATGTCCAAGGCTTTCAACAAAAGGGTCAAGCCAAGACAGTTCACACTGGGGCAGCTGGTGTTGAAACAGATCTTTCCACATCAAGATGAGGCCAAAGGGAAATTCTCTCCCAACTCTCAAGGTCCTTACATGCTTCACAGAGTATTAACAGGAGGATCACCCATACTCGTAGAGATGGACGGAGAAATCTGGCCAAAGCCTATCAATTCAGACGTAGTCAAAAGATACTATGTGTAAACCATTTTATGCTTCTTCATATGATGTAAATTGAACTATGCTCGACCTGATTCCCGTTTGAGAGGGGATACGTAGGCAGCCCTATGGTTTCGATCACAATTCAATAAAATTTCCAATCTCCCCACAATCAGAAACTGGGCAGAATTTTGAGGATTAATCTAGTTAACTGGGGCAGAATTTTGAGAAGGACCCTCAAAATTCTACAGTAGAGGAAGTCGCAATGTCTCTGATTATGTTGCAGTTACTAGTTCATCTAACTAATTTCTAAACTATATACTACTATGTCTTTTGAAATTTATGAACGCATGCTTTTGAGAAAGAAACTTTGCTTTAGAAAATTCTACCCTAATAGTTTGGACAGGATCTTCGGACCAAACGGAGCAAGAAAAACAGAAGAATGCATGAACCAACCTTCCCCCCGCAAAACTCACAAATTGTTCTTTGGATGCAGGATTATATCATCATGACAAATATCGTTGCAACAACACAATCACTATGCACGAAACACATTGTCAGCTAAGAATACTTCTCTCTTACCCTTCTCCTTGCATGGGGCTAAGCATTGTCCCGAACCTTGCATGAGGCTAAGCCCTGCCTCCCACTTGCATAAGTCTAAGCATTGTCTTCCCCTTGCATGGGACTAAGAACTGTCCCGAACTTTGCATAAGGCTAAGCCCTGCCTCTTCACTTGCATAAGGCTAAGCACTGCCTTCTCTTTGCATAAGACTAAGCTCTGTCTCAATCTTGCATGAGGCTATGCCCTACCTCTCCCATTTGCATGAGACTAAGCCTTGTCTCGATCCTGCATGAGGCTAAGCCCTGCCTCCCACATGCATAAGGCTAAGCATTGCCTTCCCCTTGCATAGGACTAAGCACTGTCCCAAAACTTGCATAAGGCTAAGTGATGCGAGACTAAANAATTACACTTGTTATGTGCTTAATGGAGTTTATTTCATGTGTAGGTGAATTGGAAATGGAAACGGAGCTAAAGGGATGCAAATACGTCCAAAATACGCAAAAGGAGACACCCGGGCGATAGCCGGGCGTTTGGCCCATGAAGCCTGGCCCCCCCTGGCGTTAGGGGGGCCTTACAGCCATAACGCCAGGTCCCCCCTGGCGTAAGGGGGGCGTTACAGCCATAACGCCTGGCCCCCCCTGGCGTTAGGGGGGCCTTACAGCCATAACGCCAGGTCCCCCCTGGCGTAAGGGGGGCGTTACAGCCATAACGCCTGGCCCCCCCTGGCGTTAGGGGGGCGTTAGAGCCATAACGCCTCGCCCACCCTGGCGTTAGGGGGCGTTAGAGCCCAAACGCCAGGGGTCTCCAGTGTTGCCCAAGTCCGAG
>ML302506.1:0-11192 GCA_005239505.1 Nicotiana paniculata | reverse complement strand
GATGTGCAAAATGGAATGTTTGGTCTTGATACCAGCCGCAACCAGCTTTGACATAATGTATGCAGAGATAGAGAATTTCAATATCCATCCTTCCATCATCTGATCAAGAAACAAGCTTGCGAGAATATTTCATAGTCTGTTGCATTGAGAGCATCAAGTTTAAGAGTTAATGGGAGAAGCAAGTGAAGAATCAAGACAAGGCTCCAGAAGGCATTTAGATAGGAATTTTGTAACTCTTAGATTTCAAGAGTATGTAATTTTCTTTTCATTTGAGGTAATAGTCGGAACTGCGGATCGGAACCTCGACGGAACTTCAGTCGGCTCTCCCTCTAAGCATGCTCCCTCACTTGAACTACACGTGACCTGATTCCCTTATAACCCGGGATATGTAGGCTGTCTAAAACCGAGGCTCGGTTGCATCTTTTTCTTTTATCTTTGTTTTCTTTTCAAATAATAGTGAGGTCAAAAATTAGTCATCGTGTTCATTTTTTTGGCCTAAAAACTCTTCATGTTTCCAAGCAAAGAGGGGCATGCTGTGAACAACTAATTTTTGANTATATATATATATATATATATATATATATATATATATATATATATATATATATATATATATATTCACATTCTTAGAAAATAAGTTTTGTTCCTATGTTTAGATAAATTTTTTTTATATGTAAGTTATAGTAGTATATTTTTTTTAGCATAGTTTAAACTTTAGTGTAAATAGTGAGTTTTCTTATTTATATAATTTCTTTTTAATTCTAAAAGTAAGTTGGTTAATATATATATATATATAAAATAAAATAAAAATAAAAATATATTCCAACTTCCACTCATGCCTCACCCCCACATTCCCTTACTTCCAACTTCAAAACCCACGTTTCCCACTTCAAATGTAACCAAAAACTACTAAGATGGCTTTATAAAAGGGAGGTTTGAAAAAAAAAGAGACACCCACCTAGAGAACGGCCGTGACCCCCCCCCCCCCCCTAAAACAAAAACTTCATTCCTCATTCCTCATTCTTCTCTTTACCTCAACAATCCAATAGAAGAAGAATCATTTTGCCCCAAAATTCCATTCCCTAGATCTTTATCAAAAGACGATCGAAATTCAAAACTGAAAAAAAAAGAGCAAAAAAAACAAAAAACGCAGCGCCTGCCTCTTAACTAAGACCATCGCCTTGCCGGAGTTTCACCATCTTCGGCCAACTCAGTCGGTTAGAATCTGTTCGAGATTGTTGATTCCGGTTCCTGGTCCATAGCTCGTCCAAGGATCTCTGTTCGTGGACTGATCTTTCCTCTTTAATCGTTTGAAATTTTAAGCAATAAAGGTGCATCTTCATCCCTTTTACTTTATCTGAACTTTTGAATTTTAACTTTGCTGTTTTAGAATTGTTAAAATATATTTAGCATTGGTTTGTTGTTGGATGCAATTTTTTATAATGTCTTATTTTAATTATTTGCTTTTTATGTCTTTTCCTATTCAATGATTGATCATGTTTGAGTTATTTTGTAATATTTCTGAAGTTTTGCTTGATCGGTTTGTTGAAATTGATTATTCCATTTTTTTAATGAATTTTATGTGGGGTTGAAATAACACAATGGTGGTGTGAATAGTTATTTTAATATGAAATTGGCTAATCAAGGAACTTTTTAGTTAACGTTCCTATAACTAACCTAATCAATGAACTTTCAAAAATCTTTGAATTCTTTAGTGCTCTGTTGTAATTTTATACTCTGGCACCCACCCTAGCTTAATTTATAATGTGGTGTCAATTAGAATAAATCAAGATATTGTTAGCAACTTATTACGTTTTAAAGTCAGAATAATTTTTTACTCTTAATGGCTAAAACCATACATATCTATCACAATAGTATCTCCTCCATAATCGTTGAACACTCACACTTAACCTCAAATGTAAGAAATTATTAATGGACACTGGTAGTATACTATTAGGCACATTTTTAATTTATCATCGTGATTGTGAACACGTTCACGTGACATAATTACTGATTTTTTCAAAATAATCAAGGTACGCGTTCGCGCGATTTTGGCCAAGCTTTTCTTAAATAACTAAACGTGATAAATTGTGTACACGTACGCGTGACATGATTTAAACGTCGTTTTTCAAAATAAATTCAAGATACGCGTTCGAGCGACTTTGACCAATATCTTTTCTTAAATAAACTAAGTGTCATGAATTGTGTACACGTATGCGTGACATGATTCTTGATACGCCAAACTAAACGAGTATACGTATGCGTAACTCATCTTAAGATAATTCTTTAAATACGAATAATCGAGTAATTAGAAGCGGTAAAAGATAAAAATATACTTAGGTTCTAAAATGAGTAATTAAATAATTTAAGCCAAGTATGAATCATTAAGAGATCGTGCTAGAACCACGAAATTCGGGAGCGCCTAACACCTTCTCCCGGGTTAACAGAATTCCTTACCCGGTCTTCTGGTTCGCAGACTTTAAACGGAGTCAAAATTTCCTTGAATTGGGATTTGAAAAAATAAATAGATGGTGTCTCGGAACACCGTAAATAAATCTGAGTGGCGACTCTGAAATAAATAAATAATCCCAAATTTGATTATGTCACTTCAATTGGAAAAACTCTCATATATCCCCCTTGGGTGAAAAAGGAGGTGTGACACCATTATTAAAGATAAGGCTAACTTTTTCAGATGTGAATATCTAGTCTCAGCATCTAGCAAAGTTTTACATACATAATAGATAGGTGAATGTTTACCTTTTTCTTCTCTTACCAGTACTGCACTTAGAGCAATTTCTGAGACAACCAANTGCTATTCTCCCTATTAGTCTTTGAACTTCCTTTTTATTTGTTAAAATATCATGTATTTCCTCTATAGCTTTAATTTGAGCGGGATTTACCTCTATTCCTCTGTTCGATACAAGGAAACCCAAAAATTTACCTAATTGCACTCCAAAAGCGCATTGTTCTGGATTTAACTTCATATTATACCTGCCTAAAATATCAAAAGAAGTAGAGAGATGTTTGAAATGGTCTTGTGCTTGTGTTGATTTTACCAACATATTATCAATATAGACTTCCAACGTCTTTCCAAGATGTTCTATGAACATATTAGTCACTAACCTTTGATAGGTGGCTCCAGCGTTTTTCAAGCCAAAAGGCATAACTTTATAACAGTAAGTCCCCCTGTTTGTAATGAAGGAAGTGTTTTCCTCTTATGAGGGATTCATTTTAATCTGATTATAACCAGAATATGCATCTAAGAAGCTCAATAGTTCATGACCTGTTGTGGCATCAATCATCTGATCTATATATGGAAATGGGAATGAATCTTTGGGGCATGCTTTATTTAAGTCAGTATAATCTACGCATACTCTCCACTTGCCATTCTTTTTAGGTACTACCACGGTGTTTGCTAGCCAGTTAGGGTACGCTACCTCTCGTATCGAACCAATCTTCAAAATATTTTGTACCTCTTCGTTGATCACTTGGTTCTTGAATGGTCCTTACTTTCTTTTCTTCTGCTTAACAAGTACGAAGGATAGATCTTCATTTAGTTTATGAGTCATCACTTCTAGTGGGATGCCTGTCATATCTGAGTGGGACCACGCAAAGCAGTCTTTGAGCGGGGCCTAGCCTCGTGCCTATGTACACTTTCTGCTCAGGCTTTTGTTCAGATAATAGAACAACTTCGAGCACCTCCGTAGTTGTTTTGATGTGCTCATCTTCCTCCGGTTCATGAATGACGTCCGGTCTAGTATCTGCATTTGTGTGGTATAGTACACCTTCTGTGGTAACTTGATTCTCCTTCTTGTAAGTATTTTCTTTCATACATGTTTCAGCAATAATACCTTTCGTACCTGTTTGGGTATTAATTTCTTCCATGCCTGTTTGGGAGGCATTACCTGCTTGGGAGATTCCCTTATCTCATAATTCTTCCACCTCTATTTTCTTGTTGTAGTGTACCATATAGTTTATATTTCTTGCGGTTTGCTGATCGCCTTTGATTTGTTGAATCCCCCATTCAGTGGGGAATTTAATTACCTGATGCAACGTAGAGGGTATCGCTTTCATGTCGTGGATCCATGGCCTTCCCACGATCACGTTATAAGCCATGTCAGTATCGATGACTTGGAACCTGGTACTTTTGATCACTCCCCCAGCATAAGTGCTGAGCTCAATTTCTCCTTTTGTTATAACCGTAGAGTTATCAAACCCTGATGTGGCTCGTGCCCTTGGGATTACTTGATTCCCCAGTAGCATTTCTTCCATGACTCTTAGCAAAATTATGTTGACTAAACTGCCTGGATCAATCAACATTCTTTTTACGTTAGTGTCATGAGTTTAGTACTGTACCTGTTATATACATTATTCCATGTTGAAGCGGGGAATTCTCTTAGACTTTACTTAAGTCGTCTTGTGGATTTTGAGCTTTTATCGTTTAGGTTTCTTGCAAATTCCATGGCTGCCAAATTATCGGGCACCCTAGGTAACTGCATTCTTTCTCGTTGAAACCTGTCTACAAACTCACGGAGTAGTTCTGTGTCTCCTTGTTTTACTTTGAATATGTCTTCCATTCTATTCTCAACTTTTTGTGCACCAGAATGTGCTTTTATAAACGAATCTGCAAGCTCAGCAAAAGAGTCAATAGAATTTTCAGGGAGAAGAGAATACCGGGTTAGGGCCCCTTTGGTAAGTGTTCCCCAAAATATTTTGACAAGGACTGATTCAATATCTTATTTTGTTAAGTCGTTGCCTTTTACCCCAGTAGTGAAAGTAGTCACATGGTCACGTGGGTTAGTTGTTCCATCATATTTGGGAACGTCAGGAATTTCAAACTTCTTGGGTATAGGCAAGGGTGCCACACTTGGCTTCCAAGGTTGTCGAGAATATCTATCAACATCAATGCCTTTGATGATAGGTGGTACTCCAGGAATTTGTTTGATGCGATAGTTCTGCTCCTTCATCTATTTCCGCATGGTTAGTAGTAAATTTTGTAATTCTGAGTTATTAGATATACCTGGTCTCGTTTCGAGAGATTCATTAGGAGTATCTCCTCTTCCTGGGTTTTCCAACCCAGATTGAGGATTTTCCATGGTGATGGTGTTATTGGGGGGTGGCGTCGGTGGTGTAGGTAACGCTGCCGGTAATCCTCTCGTAAATTCTTGCAAAGCTTGGCTCACATACTCTGCAATCATTTTCTTTACATGTTCTTGTTCCATAGTTTGATCATTATCACCGTTGTTGTTATTGGATCTTTCTGGAGATTGTTCCCTTGAACCACGTGGGGTTCCTGAAGGCGATGGAACTGGGGTTCCACTCCTTTGCTGGTTGTTGTCGTTGGAGTTTGACATAGTTCAGAGGATATCACTTGAAAAGCAAACAAAGATTATCAGATTCCTGGTAACGGAAACAATTTGTTTAACCAAAGAATTAGACCCTTTGACTAAAGCTATTTTTAAGATGAACACGGGTTACTGATAATCAAAGAAATAGAGAAAAATGACTAAAAGATAATATTGCAGAAATATAGAAAAGTGAAGGAAGTCAATTATATTCGAGAATCAGATGCCTTTACAAGCTGTATTCCCCTACCTTATATAGGAGATTCTTATAATGTACAACTCTTGCTATGGTCTCTCATTAATGACTAATTATGACATTAATGAGGCGTTACAAAGGATAACGTTAATTGGGGTACATTTACATAACGTTCGAGTAATCAATTGAGGATCTTTGAATCTGCCCGTAGCTTTGTCTAGATTCATTCTGACCGTGCGTCTCCCCTGTTTTGATCAGGTTGAGTTTCACGTGGCTGATAAGCTCGAGGGTTTACTGAATCGTGCCTCTTTGTTCCATACGTCTTCAAAGAATCACATCCAGCTGTCGCGTTTTCCTGTGTCCACGTGACTGGTTGAGTTGTCAAAAGTTGGCTTACGTGTGAAACTCTTTTTTACCAATACAAGGCACTCAGCCTATTTCAATTCCACCGTATCGTATGGCACCGACGGAGTTGAAGGAATTGAAAGAGCAGCTTCAGGAACTCCTAGATAAGGGGTTTATTCACCCTAGTGTGTCACCTTGGGGTGCACTGGTTTTATTTGTGAAAAAGAATGATGGTTCCATGAGAATATGTATTGACTACAGCCAGTTGAACAAGGTTACAATCAAGAATAAGTATCCTTTACCTCGTATTGATGATTTGTTTGACCAGCTTCATGGAGCTAGGGTGGTCTCTAAGATTGATTTGAGATTCGGGTATCATAAGCTGAAGATTCAGGATGCGGATATTCCTAAGATGACTTTCTGGATCCGTTATGGCCATTATGAGTTCTTGGTGATGACCTTTGGGATGAACAATGCCCAATAGAGTTCATGCATTTGATGAACAGTGTATTTCAGCTATCCTTGGATTCCTTCGTTATTATGTTCATTGATGACATCCTGTTGTACTCTCATAGCCAGCATGCTCAACATTTGAGAGTTGTATTGCGAATACTGAGGGAAGAGAAGCTTTATGAAAAATTCTCCAAGTGTGAGTTTTGGCATTGCTCAGTAGCTTTGTTGGGGCACATGGTCTCCAGTAAGGGTATTTAGGTAGATCCGAAGAAGATAGAGGCGGTGCAGAGTTGGCCCAGACCGTCCTCAGCTATAGAGATTAGGAGTTTCCTTGGTTTGACGGGCTATTACCGTCGCTTTATGGAGGGTTTTTCTTCTATTGCTTCATCCTTGACCAAATTGACCCAAAACGGTGCTCCGTTCAGGTGGTCGGATGAGTGTGAGGAGAGATTTCAGAAGCTCAAGGCTGTTTTGACCACAACTCCAGTGTTAGTGTTGCCATCAACTTCAAGTTCTTATACCATATATCGTGATGCCTCGAGGTTAGGCATTGGTTGTGTATTGATGCAGGAGGGTAGGGTGATTGCCTACGCCTCGCGCCAGTTGAAGACTTGATGTTTTAGACGTCAATACCACACAAGAAGATAAGTTACTTTGTGTGGTACCCAATGATGTACTTACTTCTACTGTCGCGGAATATTAAAAGCAATAAAGTAAAAACAAAAATATTTTTACGTGGAAAACACCTGGCTCAAAATGTGAAAAAAAACCACGACCTACTCCTCAGTATGATTTGCTCAAACTCTTCACTAAATACTCTAAGCCAAACGGACTTACAAAATAAACTCTTTTGTAATCCTAGGACTAACTCTAATCCCTTTGTAGTAACTAGCCCCTAGCTAATTTCTACACGCCTCAAGTTAACTCTAACTTGAACAATGCGTACCTATTACAATTGCTTCTATGAAAGCTGAAAGATACAATATTAAAACTCCTACTACAATCAACTAGACTCAATAATTAATCAGATGTAACTGGTTCTTCTCGTTGATCTGTAGCCTTTTAATCGCACAATGACTCTACTAGCAAATTGACTCTGTGAACTTTGCTTTCAGACTTTTGATTCACTTCAGCTTTTGTGCGTGTAGAATTCCAGCAGAAATACATCAAGTATTTATAGAGTCAGTTGAGCTTGTCGTCCAATTCTAGTCCAACTCTACCTGGGTGAACAAATTCGTACCAAACTCAACTTCCTTTCTTTTGTTACTTTCCTTGCTGAATTCGACTTCAATCTTCTCATCAGTTTGCAACCTTTTCGCATTAGGAGACAATCTCTTGGTTCATTGATATTTCACATTCACAAATATCTCCTATGCATATACGGTTCGTGTGCCAGCTATTCAGTTCAAGATGTGTGCTCTGATGGACCTGGTTCTACTGGTCAGCCATTTGTCAATCTTCAAAACTATGCAGTGACATGGGTCAACAAATTCCCCCTTTTTGATGATGACAAACTCTGTGCTTTATCATGTATACACTTCAAACACTTTGTATGATTTTAAGCATTAATCATAGAGAATCCAGGTTCATTAGGTTATAAATATCACTTTGAAACTTTTTTTTGAAAAAGTTCAACACATATCTTCCCCCTTTTGGCATCATCGAAAAGTTTGCAAAATGATACACTTACCAGATTTATTAATTATTACTCATGGCCATTGAGGCAACTTCAGGTGCAAAGCATGATTAATCAACACAAGAAGCCAATAAATGTTAGCTAACTAAGAAACTGAGACATGTCAATAACTAGAAGCAAAATTCATTGATTAGTAACGATTATCAACCACCATACAGAAACACAAAAACAAACCAACCATGAGAAAAAAATAGAGTAAAAATAACTGAAACTGAACAACTGGTCTAAAGAGGGGTTTTGGAAACTATGGAAATCCTAAGGATGGGATNCACACGAGACTTCATACGAAGGATCTCCATATCCTTAATCTCGTTTTCCTGCACCAGAGTTCTAACTTTGCTGTTGACTGGTTGCTTCCTAGATGAACCAGGTTCATCTACAGGAACATTGACATTGTAGTCATATGTCAGAAAAGTTTTCTTCCCAAAATAGTCTTTCGCAGTAGCCATCTCAGCCTTCTTTACTGGCCCCAAAATGTGCAAGCACTGCTGCCAGAATGAAGCCATATGGAATTGCATGTGCTTTGGTTCCATTCACAACTCTTTCAAGTTGGATGATGAAAGCCAGCCAATTTATTTGCTTTCCCCTATACAAGCATTCCATCAAGGTAAGATCAATATAATTTGCAATGTGCCTTGTTTCTTGTCTAGGCAGTAGGAACTTGATGACGAACTCGAAGAGTAGCTTGTGCTCTGGCTTCATTTCACTCTTGTAAACCGGCCTAGGTTCAATCTCCTTCTCACTATCACTGAAGAATCTGGTGATGTTGATTACTGAGGCCATCCCATCTAGACAAGGCCATCTTTGCCTTGTGTAGTCCTCATAGCCCTCAGCTGGTATGTTCAGAATAACACCCAGTTCTTTAGCATCAAAGAAACTTCAATTCCTTTGACCATGGAGGTGACCCTGCCTTCCTTGACAATGGCATTTCCCATGAATTCTACCAACTCAGCCATTGCCAGCCTGCCTTCCACGCGAAGGACCAGGTCCTTCCAGCCCTGCACCTCCAGAGTTTCCAGCAGATATTACATTCCAGGCTCCTCTAGATTTTTCACCAGCTTACCCTTCAGTATTGTTTTTTTCCAAACATGGTAACTCTGTCAGTCACCTCTCTTATTTCATTCTCCTCATCTCCACTCCAGTCTGCATCATCATCCTCTTTCTCAACAATTTTCACTTTCTGTGGCTTGGCCCTGGTTCTCTTAACAGATCTTGTTGGTGTGACAGACATTCTAGCTGACTTCTTTGAAGAAGCCTTAGCCTTTGTGGGTCTTGGTGTCTCAGTCACACCTGGAGCAGGCTGCTCCTCCTGTTGGACCAGGTCCAACGTCATCTCTTCAATCTCAATATCCTCAACAGGCTCTCCAACTTTTGCTTTTCCTTTTGCTGCCCTCTTCTTCTTGCTCTCTTCCAGAGCCTTTTCTAATTTCTCTTCTTCATCTCTCACAGTGCTACGAGTAGCTCTTACTTTTGGAGCAGGAACATCAGCAACTTCAGAAATTTTTCTTTTCTTTGAAGGAACTGGGTGAGTTGCCTTCTTGGGTTTCAGACTCCTTCTTTCCTTGGGGTTATAGGATTCCCCCAGTTTATTCAGCCTTTCATCTAGTGTTGCTTCCCCAGATGAACCAGGTTCATCTGTTCCTTTCTTCAGACTTGCAAGACCTGCTGCAACTTCCTCAACTATGCTTCCCCTTAAATCTGTGATGTTTTCTCCAACAGTTTCAGGAATGGGACCATAGATAACCGGTGTGGTACCATCCTCCCCAGATCCCCTCACAACTTCTTTTCCCTCTCAAGAATTCTTTCTTTTATACCACCCCTCTGCCTTCTGGGTACTTCAACATCAATAACAGACCCAACCAACATGAATCTTTTATCAGCAGAAGTAAATTCAAAATTGATTTCAAGATTACCTTTTTCAGAACTGGTTGAATTAGGTGCGTTTTCCTCCTTGACTGATTTAAAGGATTCACTGGACGAATCTGACTTAGTACCTTTGTCTGCTTTAATAAGATCCTCCAAGAATTTTTCCCTAGCCCTAGAAGCAACAGATTTCCGGGCAAGAACTTTGACACGACGATTCTTGGGGGCAGGAGTAGGGTTTGGAGTGGGTTCAGGAATGGGTGTATTTTCAGGGTAGATGAAATTTCTGGTGATTCAGAACTGTAAACGGATGGAGAATTGGAGACAGATTCAGAATGTCCTCCATCATAATCACGATTAGGTGATGAATTAGAAGAAGAAGCTGGTGGTGGTGAAGACATTATTATGTATTGTTAGGAAGAAAAGGCATGTTATCAGTTTTGGGTTGTGTAGTATGAGTTGAACTTGGTTTGAGGGTAGCTTTATGAAGATAGGAGTAATGATGACCTTTTATAAGATATGGCTATTAATTATACAACGAGTAGAAAATTTATTCAAGTGGAAGTCTAATAGTTGTAGGAGTGTCATTGATTTGATGGTTAAGAGTTCCCTACTTCTAGGCTAATTGAGTACTGATGTGACTTCTTGGAACGGGTCCATTTAGGGATTAGTACAAAGACTTTGAAATGAACCAAATATAGATAGAATCCTGCTCATGTATGACTGTAATTGAATTAATATATGGAGAAAAGTACGTACCTTGTCAGTCAGATGAATCAGCATAGATGAACCAGGTTCATCCTATTAGAAATCTTTAAATTGCCTCAATTTACAAAGATAGATAAACATTATTAGTATCTAGGGAATCATATTAATACATGGAACAAGAGTATGGCAATAAAGACATGATGCTGAGTAATTATTAATCTGATTAAGTACCTAATTAAAATTTTCTAGCCAAATTTTTTTTCATTCAATCAGGTGATCTTAATCATCCCTAATTCCAGCATGTTTCTCTCAAAATGCTCCCTACTAAGTGTTTTAGTGAATATATCAGCAATTTGATGATCAGTAGCACAAAATTCGATTGAGTTCATTCCTTTTTCATAGTTATCCCTTAGGAAATGGTGCCTAACATCTATGTGCTTAGTGCTTTTGTGATGAACCAGGTTTTTAGTCATACTAATAGCACTAGTGTTATCATAAAAAATAGGAATACATCCCACATCAATATCAAAGTCCATGAGTTGTTGCTTGATCCATAACAACTGGGCACAGCATGAGGCTGCAGCCA
>ML302504.1:0-62113 GCA_005239505.1 Nicotiana paniculata | reverse complement strand
TATATATATATATATATATATATATATATATATATATATATATATATATATATATACCTATTTTACTCTACCGAGCCACACTATAGTCAGCCGAGTATGGAACCTATTGTGAAACCACTGATCAATTGGGTTTTATCGAGCTCCACGTGGCTGGGTACGATCCTATCGAGGCTTGTGATGGCTGGATACGTTTTACCGAGCCTATTACGGTCGGGTATGATATGATGATGATGATTCCCACAGAGGCATACATTTTGAAAGTTTATATATATATATATATATCACGCATTTCATGTCTGTATCCCTCAGAGGTACCCAGATGCTACAGGTTGTATATTAACTATCCATGTTTACATAACTGTTCTTACTTATGCTTTCCAGCCTTACATACTCAATACTTTATTAGTACTGACATTCTTTTTATTTATGGACACTGCATGTTGTGATGCAAGTCCTAATAGACGGGTAGACGCAGCTCCCCCACAACAGTAGGTTGCCCAGTTCAGCGGTTATTAGCTAGATCCCTTCTCCGGACTTGTTGTGGTCTTGGTATGAATTTTGTTGTAGACATTATGGGTATGTCGGAGCCCTGTTCTGGCAATGTTGCAGCACTTACGTTCCTTTAGAGGCGCATAGATAGGTATCGACTCATGTATGGTTTGGAATTCCATGTTTTCAAAAATTTGTTGAAGTCTTTCATGGCAGCGTGATAGCTCATACCTTATATATAGTTTATTGACAGTCTTTCTATGATGACCCAAAAGTCATCTCTCATTTTATAAGACAGAACTGTGTTCTGAGGCCTTGAAAACCTACTTTTATGTCACCTCATTTTGCGTGCACAGTCCGGGCGTATATCTGGAAAACTTTTATATAATAAAAAAACTGAAAAAATGCTAATTTAGCCTTTAAATTTGAATTTAAGTTGACTTCGGTCAATATTTTAGGTAAATGGACCCGGACATGTGATTCGAATGGTCCGTAGGAAAATATGGGACTTAGGTGTATGCTCGGAATGGAATTCCGAGGTGCCAAGCCCGAGAAATGAATTTTTGAAAGAAATTGTTTTACTGAAATTATAAGAGTTTTTGGAAATTTGATTATATTTGAAATGGATGGTATCGGGCACATATTTTTGTTCTGGATCCCGGTACAAGTTTAATATGGTATTTGAGTGATGCCTGTAAAATTTGGTAAGAAACGGAGGTCATTTGACATGATTCAGACCCGCAGTTGTGAAATTTGAAACTTTGAAAGTTCTTGAATTTTCTTTTGATTTTTATGTTAAATTCGTTGTTTAAGATGTTAGTTTGGTGATTTGATCGCACGAGTAAGTCAGTAGGATGTTTTTAAGGTTGTGTACATGTATGGTTATGAGCCCCGAGGACTCGGGTAAGTTTCGGATAGGTGTCAGAGTGGTTTGGACTTAGAAAAATCTGGTGAGAATATTGTTTGCCGGTATTTGATGCTTTGTTCTATGCGAACGCGTGGTAACCCACACAAACACGAAGAGTAAGAGGGGAAAGGGTCCTGGGTATTCCATGCGAACGCACTGGCCACGACGGGAACATGGAGCCCTGGGTAGTTTGCTCTACGCGAACTCGTGTAGGTCCTCGTGAACGCACCGTTCAAAAGGAGTTGGGGATGGGGGAGCTGGAACACTATGCGAACGCGTCCAGAGTCATGCGAACACGAAGTCCAGGGAGGGGTGAGCCTACATGAACACGATAGACCTCCTGCGAATGCGTAGAAGGTCTGTCCAGTCCACCTAAAATAGTGGCAAAATGGGATTTCTCCAAAATTTTACAACTCTTCCATTGAAACTCGACCTTGGGCGATTATTGAAGAGGGACTTCATCACCAAATCATAGGTTTGTGTTCTTAACCTCATTTCCTTCAATTTCCATTAACACCCATTAGATTTTTAGGCCTAAATCTTGTTCTTAAAGGGTAGAAATTAGGGATTTAAGGAGAATTAGGGATTCTGCAAATTTATGGATTTAGACCTCGATTTGGGGTCGGATTCCGAAACTAATTATATATTCGGGCTCGTGGGTGTATGGGTGTATGGGTGATCGGGTTTTGTTCCGAACATCGTGTTTTGACCAAGCGGGCCCGGGGTCCATTTTTGACTTTTTGAGAAGGATGATAGAAAACTCATAATTAAGCATTGGGGTTGAATTATTTAGCATTTTCTTATATTGTTAAGCTAATTATTTCTAGATACAATTGAATTGGAGGCGAATTCTAAAGGAAAAGCGGTAATTAAGGCTTGAGTTTGATCGTGGAATTCGAGGTAAGTGTTTGGCTTAACCTTAGCTTGAGGAGATAGGTATTATGTTTTATTTGCTATGTGTTAGTATAATGTGCAACGCATAGGTGTTGTGACGAGTATCTATACGTTGGTTTCAAGCATGCCGTGAGTCGAATATAGTGATTTATGTGATCTTTCATTAAACATTAGTTGAGTTTAATTTGACAATTATCTATGTTGGTGGTGTTTCTTTGGTATTGATCGTTGTTGAGTATTGGTTCAAGTTGAGAAATTCTACGTGAAATTGAGTAACTAGGTTAGATTGGTTATAGTTGTTTCCCTTGCCGGGATGATATTGATTCTACTGTTGACTCACTTGCCAGGACGTTATGGCTTTATTATTGTTATTTGTATTGTTGATTTCTCTGCCAGATTGTTGTTATTGATTTGTTTGTGTAAGGAAGAGTGAAAAGCACGAAGGGTAATGTCGTGCATTCTATTTATTATTTGGTGAGGATGAAAGTAAAAGCACGACGGGTGATTCCGTGCATTCTATTTATTATTTGGTGAGGATGAGAGTAAAAGCACGAAGGGTGATGTCCTGCATTCTATTTATTATTTGGTGAGGATGAGAGTAAAAGCATGAAGAGTGATGCCGTTCATTTTATTTATTATTTGGTGAGAATGAGAGTAAAAGAACGAAGGGTGATGTCGTGCATTCTATTTATTATTTGGTGAGGATAAGAGTAAAGGCACGAAAGGGTGATGCCGTGCACTTATTTTTTTGTTCTTACTTCTATCGTTTAAATTAATATCTAATGTGTTGCTTTACTTCTTATTTCCATTTTTTTTTATATTTCCTCCCTTCGGCATGTTTCCCTTTCCTTGTATTTAGTTGCTTACTTCTTGTTGTTATTATTTTCTCCGTATATGATTAAACTGCACAGGTTTAGTTGGTTGTCGTGTCCTAGCCTCATCACTACTTCACCGAGGTTAGGCTCGACACTTACTCAGTACATGGAGTCGGTTGTACTGATGCTACACTCTGCATTTTCGTGCATATCTCGGAACGGGACCCTACGGACCTTAGAGTGAGGAGGCTGCCTTCAGTTCATTTGGAGATTCCGAGGTAGTCTTGCAGAAGTCCGCAGGCCTTGGGGTCCCCTCCTACTTTATTTCCACTATGTTCTTCTTTATTCTGAGAGAGATGTATTTATTTTCTTCAGGCCTTTATATGTAGTATTCATAGACTATATGTGAAGTTGTGACACCAAATTCTGGGTTTAGTATTATGATTTTCGTAATGGCATTAATTAAGTTGTTAGACTTTGTTTTCTCTCGAACTTTTATTTCCGTTAATTTGTACATCACATGTTATCTGTTAAAAATAAATGAATAATGTAAATAAATATTAACGTTGACTTGCCTAGCGGGTTTATTTTTAGGCTCCATCATCGTCCCGACGGTGGGAAATTCTTGTCGTGACAAGTTGGTATCAGAGTACTAGGTTTCTTAGGTCTCACAATTCACGGACAAGCATAGTATAGTCTGATGGGATTGATACAGAGACGTCTGTGCTTATACCCCAGAGTCTAGAGAGTTTAGGAATGACTTCACATATATTCTTCTCTGTCGTGCTATTTGATTTCTCAAAACTAATTGAATTTATACTCTATTCTATCGTAGATGGCGAGAACACGTGCTTCTTCATCCACTGATCAGCAGCGCGAGTCTCCAGTTGCAGATCCTACGAGGGGCCGAGGACGAGGCCGAGGCCGTGCTAGAGGCAGAGGCAGGGTCATAGCTCAGCCCAGAGCAGCAGCCCCAATGGAGGAGCCTCAGGTAGAGTTTTCTGATGAGGTTCCAGCCCAGACAGTCCCGATTGAACCAGCTCAGGTTCCCGAAGGGTTCATTGCCACCTCGGTACTCCAGGATACTCTAGTCCATCTAGTGGGCAGAGCGTTTCTCAAGCAGGTCTACTTCCTACGGCACCAGCCGCCTCTCAGGCAGGGGGAGGAACCTAGACTCCCACTACTTGCACTCCAGAACAGTTGGCTTCTCAATTCCAGACTTCAGCACCTCAGATAGCTGGGGTAGTTCAACCGAGTATTGTGGCTAAGACTGGTGATGGAGCAGCTATGTCTGCTGATGCTTTGTGGAGGTTCGACCGGTTCACAAAGCTATTCAGTACTACTTATAGTGGTGCATCTTCAGAGGATCCCTATGACTATTTGGATAGCTGCCACGAGGTTCTACAGAACATCGGGATAGTGGAGACCAATGAGGTCGACTTTGCTACTTTTCGTCTGTCAGGTCCCGCCAAGACCTGATGGAGAGATTAATATTTGGCTAGACCAGTTGGATCACCGCCTTTGACTTGGGCCCAGTTCTCCGATTTGTTTCTGGAGAAGTTTCTCCCAATCACTCAGAGAGAGGATTATAGGAGGCAGTTTGAGCAGCTACAGCAGGGTTTTATGACCGTCACTCAGTATGAGACCAGATTCATTACCTTGGCCCGTCATGCTATTATGATACGTGTCGCCGACCGAGAGAGGGTGAGGAGGTTTATTGAGGGACCAGCTCAGCCGATCAGATTGCAGATGGCTATAGAGGCAGAGAGTGATATTTCCTTTGAGGATGCAGCCAGTGTGTCCGTACGAGTCAAGATGGTTCTATCACAGGGGAGTGGTCAGGGGTCTGACAACAAGCCTCATCATTTTGGCAGGTTCAGTGGTGTCTCATCTAGAGGTAGGGATTCTTTTGGTAGGGGCCTTCCTCTTAGGACATTTCAGTTAGCACTTCAGGTTTCTCACAGTGCTCTGGTTGGCCGTGGTTCCCACCTGCAGTATTCTGATCAGTTGCCCTTACAGTGCACCACCAGCTCTTATCAGTGCACCGCCGCTTCAGAGTTTTCAGCGTGGTTACTCAGGTCGCCAAGGTCAATTTCAAGGCCAGCAGTGTCAGCAGCCGAGATCTTGTTATACTTGTGGTGGTCCGGGGCACATTGCTAGATTTTGTCCTCGAGCCTCGAGCAGTTCTTAGCACTAGGGTTTTCGTGCCATAATTCCTGCACCAGGTGTTCCACCACCCGCTCAGCCAGCTAGAGGTGGGGGTCAAGGTGTTAGAGGTGGAGGTCAATCAGTTAGAGGTGGAGGCCAGGCTACTAGAGGTAGAGGTCAGCTAGTAGAAGGCCATCCCAGGGATGTAGTTCGGAGTGGTGGGGCCCAACCCCGATGTTATGCTATTCCAGCCACACTTGAGGCTGAGGCCTTCGATGCGGTTATCACAGGTATGGTTTCATTTTGCAGCAGGGATGCTTTGGTTTATTTGATCCTCGTGATTCTCTGAGTACTCCTGTATATGTGTATATACCGGTGGGTGATTCTATTGCGGTAGATCGTGTCTACCGTTCATGTGTAGTGGTTATTGGTGGTCTTGAGACCATTGTAGATCTCCTACTCTTTGCTATGGTATATTTTGATATTATTCTGGGGATGGATTGGTTGTCGCCTTAGCATGCCATGCTGTACTGTCATGCCAAGATTGTGACCTTAGCATTGTGGGGGTTGCCTCAACTGGAGTGGAGAGGGACTCCTGGTCATTCTTCCAGCAGGGTTATCTCATATATGAAGGCTCGGCGTATGTTCGAGAAGGGGTGCTTGGACTATTTGGCCTATGTTCGTGATTTTAGTGCCGAGGTTCCTTCTATGGAGTCTGTGCCCATTTTTCGTGAGTTTCCAGAGGTGTTTTCTGCATACCTGCTGGGTATGCCACCTGACAGGGATGTTGACTTTTGCATTTATTTGGGTTCGGGCACTCGGCTCATTTATATTCCGCCATATCGTATGGCCCCTACAGAGTTGAAGGAGTTGAAAGAACAGTTGCTGGACTTTCTTCATAAAGGATTTATTAGGCCTAGTGTCTCACCCTGAGGTACGCCGGTGTTGTTTGTTAAGAAGAAGGATGGGTCGATGAGGATGTGCATAGATTATCGGCAGTTGAATAAGGTTACCATCAAGAATAAGTATCTGTTGCCGAGGATTGATGATTTGTTTGATCATCTTCAGGGTGCCAACGTATTTTTGAAGATTGATTTGAGATTTTGCTACCATCAGTTGAGGATTAGGGCATCCGATGTCCCTAAGACATCTTTTCGCACTCGGTACGGGCATTATGAGTTCTTAGTGATGTCATTCGGGTTGACAAATGCCCCCGCAGCTTTCATGGACCTGATTAACTGAGTGTTCAGGCCTTATTTGGATTCCTTCGTGATTATCTTCATTGATCATATTTTGATTTATTCCCGTAGGCGGGAGGACCATGAGCAGCACCTTCGAGTCGTTCTCCAGACTTTGAAGGACAGTCAGTTATATGCTAAGTTTTCAAAATGTGAGTTTCTGTTGAGTTCAGTTTCATTTCTGGGTCATGTTGTATCATCGGAGGGTATTCAGGTGGATCCTAAGAAGATTTCAGCGGTCAACGATTGGCCTAGACCCACATCAGCTATAGAGGTCTGGAGTTTCTTGGGTTTGGGGGACTATTACCGTCGATTTGTGGAGGGGTTTTCGTCTATTGCAGCCCTGATGACCAGGTTGAATCAGAAGGGTGCCCAGTTCAGGTGGTCAGAGAAGTGTGAGGTGAGCTTCAAGAAGCTCAAGATAGCCTTCACTACGGCGCCAGTGTTGGTTTTGCCCACAGGTTCAGGGCCATATATTGTGTATTGTGATGTATCTCAGGTTGGACTTGGTGTAGTGTTGATGCAGGATGGCAAGTTTATTACATATTCTTCGCGTCAGTGTAAGTTCCACGAGAAGAATTATCCAGTTTATGACTTGTAGTTAGCTTCCATGGTCCACGCACTGAAGATTTGGGGGCATTGTCTATATGGCGTGTCATATGAGGTGTTGTTCAAGCAGAAAGAGTTGAATTTGAGGCAAAGGAGATGGTTGGAGCTGCTGAAAGATTAGGACATCACCATCTTATATCATCCGGGGAAGGCCAACGTGGTGGTCGATGCTTTGAGTAGGAAGTCAGCCAGTATGGGTAGTCTTGCATATATTCTAGTCGGGGAGAGGCTGCTTGCTTTGGATGTACTGACTTTAGCCAATCGGTACATTATATTGGATGTTTCCGAGCCCGACCGTGTTCTAGCTTATACAGTTGTGCGTTCTTCATTATTTGATCGTATTCGAGATCAGCAGTATGATGATCTTCATTTGTGTGTCCTCTGGTATACGGTGCGGCACAGTGGTGCCAAGCAGGTTACAATTGGTGATGATAGAGTTTTATGGATGCATGGTCGTATTTGTGTGCCCAGTGTGGATGGACTTCATGAGTTAATATTATAGGAGGCCCATAGTTCCCGGTACTACATTCATCCTGGCGCAACAAAGATGTATCAGGATTTCTTGCAGCATTATTGGTGGAGGAGGATGAAGAAGGATATTGTGGCATGTGTAGCTCGGTGTTTGAATTGTCAGAAGGTTAAGTACGAGCATTAGAGGCCTAGTGGATTACTGCAGCAGATTGAGATTCTTGAGTGGAAGTGGGAGTGTATCGCCATGGATTTCGTCCTTGGACTGCTACGGACTCAGAGGAAATTTGATGTAGTATGGGTTGTTGTGGATAGACTGACCAAGTCAGCGCATTTCATTCATGTGGAAGTTTCCTATTTTTCGGAGAGATTAGTAGAGATCTACATTAGGGTGATTATTCATCTTCATGGTGTGCCCGTGTCTATTATTTCTGACCGAGGTACGCAGTTTACCTTGCATTTCTGGAGGGCATTTGAGCGTGAGTTGGGCACGAGGGTTGAGTTAAGCACATCATTTCATCCTCAGGCGGACAGATAGTCCGAGCGTACTATTCTGATTTTGGAGGATATGCTATGAGCATGTGTCATTGACTTTGGAGGTTCTTGGGATCAGTTCTTGCCATTAGCTGAGTTTTCCTATAGCAACAGCTATCAGTTGAGCATTCAGATGGCTCCCTATGAGGCATTATATGGTAGGCGGTGTCAGTCGCCGGTTGGGTGGTTTAACCCGGGAAAGGCTCGGTTGTTAGGTACAGACTTAGTGCAGGATGCCTTGGATAAGGTTAAGATCATTCAGGATAGACTTCGTATAGCCCAGTCCATGCTGAAGAGTTATGCCGACCGCAGAGTTCGTGATGTGTCATTCATGGTGGGAGAGCAGGTGTTGCTTCGAGTGTCGCCATGAAGGGCGTGATGAGATTTGGGAAGAAGGGAAAGCTAATCCCTAGGGACATTGTCCCATTTGAGATCCTTGATAGAGTGGGAGAGGTGGCTAAAAAACTTGCGTTGCCACAAAATTTATCAGCTGTAGATCTAGTGTTTCATGTGTCTATGCTTCGGAAGTGTCACGGTGATCCAACCCATGTGTTAGACTTTAGCAGTGTCCAGTTGGACAAGGATTTGATCAATGAGGATGAGCCGGTAGCCATATTAGACCGGCAGATTCGTCAGTTTAGATCTAAGAATTATCCTTCGGTTCATGTTCAGTGGAGAGGTCAGCATGCCGAGGCAGCTACCTTGGAGTCCGAGTCCGATATAGGGAGCCGGTATCCCCCTCTTTTCCTCGATTCAGGTACTTTTCTATGTCCGTTCGAGGATGAATGTTTGTTTTAGAGGTAGAGAATGTGATGACCCAAAAAGTCATATCTCATTTTATAAGTCAAAATTATGTTCCAAGGCCTTGAAAACCTCTTTTTCTCTCAGCTCGTTTTGCGTGCGCAGTCCGGGTTTATACTTGGAAAACTTTTATATAAAAAATTGAGAAAAATGCTAATTTTGCCTTTAAAATTGAATTTAAGTTGACTTCGGTAAATATTTTGGGTAAACGGACCCGGACCCGTGATTTGATGGTCTCAGAGGGTTCGTAGGAAAATATGGGACTTGGAATATGCTTGGAATGGAATTCCGAGTTCCCAAGCCCGAGAAATGAATTTTTGAAAGAAATTATTTTACTAAAATTATAAGAGTTTTTGGAAATTTGATTATATTTTAAATGGATGGTATCGGGCCCATATTTTGGTTTCAGAGCCCGGTACAGGTTTAATATGGTATTTGAGTGATACTTTTAAAATTTGGTAAGAAACGGAGGTCATTTGACGTTATTCGGACCCCTAGTTGTGAAATTTGAAACTTTGAAAGTTCTTGAGATTTTCCTTTGATTTTTATGCTAAATTCGTTGTTTATATTTTATTTTGGCGATTTTATCGCAAGAGTAAGTTTGTAGGATGTTTTTAAGGTTGTGTACATTTTTGGTTTGGAGCAGCGAGGGCTCGGCTAAGTTTCGGATAGGTGTCGGAGTGGTTTGGACTTAGAAAAATCAGGTGAGAATGTTCTTTGCTGGTGTCTGATGTTTTGTTCAATGCATACGCATGGTAACCCACACGAATGCGAAGAGTAAGCAGGGAAAGGGCCTGGGTATTCTATGAGAACGCATTGCCCACGATGCGAACGCGGAGCCCTGGGTAGGTTGCTCTACACGAACGCGTCTAGGACCTCGCGAACGCACTATTCAAAAGGAGTTGGGGATGAGGGAGATGGAACACTATGCGAACGCGACCAGAGGCATGCGAACACGAAGGCAAGGGAGGGGTGATCCTACGCGAACGCGATAGACCTCATGCGAACACGTAGAAGGTCTGTCCAGCCCACTTAAAACAGTAGAAAAACGGGATTTCTCCAAAATTTCACAACTCTTCCATTGAAACTCGACCTTGGGCGATTCTTTAAGAGGGACTTCATCACAAAATCGTAGGTTTGTGTTCTTAACCTCATTTCCTTCAATTTCCATTAACACCCATTAGATTTTTAGGCCTAAATCTTGTTCTTTAAGGGTAAAATTAGGGATTTTAGGAGAATTAGGGATCCTACATATTTGGGGATTTAGACCTCGATTTTGTGTCGGATTTCGAAACTAATTACATACTCGGGCTCGTGGGTGTATGGGTGATCGAGTTTTGGTCCGAACATCGTGTTCTGACCAAGCGGGCCCCAGGTCGAGTTTTGACTTTTTGGGAAAGATGATTGAAAACTCATAATTAAGCATTGGGGTTGAATTATTTAGAATTTATTGATATTGTTAAGTTAATTATGTCTAGATACAATTGAATTGGAGGTGAATTATAATGGGAAAGCAGTAATTGAGGCTTGAGTTTGGTCGTGGAATTCGAGGTAAGTGTTTAGCTTAACCTTAGCTTGAGAAAATAGGTTGTGTTTTATTTGCTATGTGTTAGTATAATGTGCAACGCATAGATGTGGTGACGAGTATCTATACATTAGTGCCAAACATGTCGTGAGTAAAATATAGTAATTTATGTGATCTTTCATTAAGTTGGTGGTATATCGTTGGTATTGATCGTTGTTGAGTATTGGTTCAAGTTTATAATTTCTACGTGGCATTGAGTAACTAGGTGAGATTGGTTATAGTTGTTTCCCTTGCTGGGATGATATTGATTCTACTGTTGACTCCCTTGTCGGGATGTTATGGCTTTATTATTGTTGTTTGTATTGTTGCTTTCCCTGCCGGATTGTTGTTATTGATTTGTTTGGGTGAGAAAGAGTGAAAAGCACGAAGGGTGATGGCGTGCATTCTATTTATTTTTTGGTGAGGATGAGAGTACAAGAACGAAGGGTGATGCCGTGCATTCTATTTATTATTTGGTGAGGATGAGAGTAAAAGCACGAAGGATGATGCCGTGCATTCAATTTATTATTTGGTGAGGATGAGAGTAAAAGCACGAAGGGTGATGCCGTGCATTCTATTTATTATTTGGTGAGGATGAGAGTAAAAGCACGAAGGGTGATGCCGTGCATTCTATTTATTATTTGGCAAGTATGAGAGTAAAAGCACGAAGGGTGATGCCATACACTCTATTTATTATTTGGTGAGGATGAGAGTAAAAGCATGAAGGGTGATGCCGTGCATTCTATTTATGTTGTTACTTTTGCTTTTAAATTGATATCTAATGTGTTGCTTTACTTCTTATTTCCATTTTTTTATATTTCCTCCCATCACCATGTTTGCCTTACCTTGTAATTAGGTTGCTTAATTCTTGTTGTTATTATTTTCTCCGTATATGATTAAACTGCACAGGTTTAGTTGGTTGTCGTGTCCTAGCCTTGTCACCACTTCGCCGAGGTTAGGATCGACACATACTCAGTACATGGGGTCGATTGTATTGATGATACACTCTGCACTTTCGTGCAAATCCCGGTATAGTACCCGACGAACCTTAGAGTGAGGAGGCTGTCTTTAGTTCATTTGCAAATTCCGAGGTAGTCCTGCAGGCGTCCGCAGGCCTTGGCGTCCCCTCCTACTTTATTTCCACTATGTTATTCTTTATTCTGAGACATATGTATTTATTTTGTTCAGACCTTTATATGTAGTATTCATAGACAGTCCGTGAAGTTGTTATACCAAATTCTGGGTTGAGTATTATGATTTTCGTAATGGCATTTAATTAAGTTGTTAGACTTTGTTTTCTCTCGCACTTTAATTTCCGCTGATTTGTACATCACCTGCTATCTGTTAAAAATAAATGAATAATGTAAATAAACCTTAATGTTGGCTTGCCTAGCGGGCTCAATGTTAGGCGCCATCACGGTCCCGACGGTGGAAAAATTCGGGTCGTCACACTTTCGTCCCATGTTATGTATGTTCATGATCCATGTCTACCATTTATATCGATCTAGTCGGCCCTTGAAGATAACAATGAAGGTTAGATAAAATGTACGTCGGTGCTCGGCAAAAATGGCCTGGGTGCTAGTCATGACCCTCCAGTTGGGCCATGACACACGTATATATATACTTGTGTGTGTGTGTGTGTGTGTGTGTGTGTGTATATGGGATATAGGAAAAGGTTACGGCGTTATATACGCACCACTACCTGATCAGCTTGTATGCGTTGATGATTGGCCCACAGTGCCGAGATGATATGATGGGATTACCTCAGAGGCTTGATGATGTTATGAATGCATATAACTATGCATGGTATGACATATATACGCATATGCATGGCATTATAAATATTAATGATTCACATATTTATTCATACTTACATGTTGAGTCGTTTACTCCATGTTTCTCTCATGTCTATTATTTACTCATTTTTATTCCTTACATACTCGGTACATTGTTCGTATTGACATCCCTTTTCCTGGGACGATGTGTTTCATGCCCGCAAATTCTGATAGACAGGTTGAGAGCCCTCCTAGTAAGCTATCAGCTCAGAGTAAGGTTTTGGTGACTCCATTTGCTTCGGAGTTGCCTATTTTGTCAGTATGCTTTGGACATGTATTGATTGGTAAGTCGGGGCCCTGTCCCGATCTTATGATGTTCATGTACTCTTAGAGGCTGTTAGACATATGTAGTGTATATGAAAGATTTTACGTCCTTGTCGGCCTATGTTCAGTGTACGAGTGATCATTTTGGCCTTATAGGCCCGTATGTCACATGTATAAGTTTTTTATCAGGTTGGGTCGTCCTATTTGAGTATTTCCTTATGTTTATTCTGGTTAGACCATGATGGCCCGTTTGGACCATTTTCCAATGATAGTACAATAAGAAAGATAGGTAACATTTGTACTCGGTTGAGTAAGGCACTGGGTGCCCATAGGGAGCAAGATTGGGGCCAGCATAAGAGGGAGATATTTGCAGGGTGTTCTGATGACTTCAGTGGTAGTATCAGACCCTAGTATTTGAGGAGTTCAATGCCACCTGTAGCTAGTGCTCTTCCGCATTTTCAGAGGCCTTGGTATGATCGATTTACATATGCTGGTCTAGGTTAGAGTTCGCGGGCATCAGGCTCGCAATATCATACGGATACTAATCAGACGAGACCCCTACTACCCGTTGTGATCAAGGCCGCTAGGTCCACTTTGGACGGTGTCGTCAAGGTTCTGATGTGTGCTATTCTTGTGGACATCATGGCCATATGATGCGGGATTGTCCTAATATAGGAGGTGGTGGTATAGCTTAGCCGACTGGATCTGTGTATGGTTCTTACTCATCAGTTCGACCTCCAACACGGGGTTTTCCACAGTCGACAGGTCGTGGTAGAGGTAGAGGTACAGTGCCAATTTCGAGTGGTGCTCAAAATCAAACCTATGCTCTAGTAGGTTGACATGATCTCGAGTTGTCTCCGGATGTTGTTACAGGTAAATTGTCTGTGTTTTCTTATGATGTATATGCGATGATTGATCCGGGATCTACATTATCATATGTTTACCCTTTGTGGCCAATAAGTTTGGCGTTGAACCTGAATTGATAAGTAAATCACTTGCAGTATCCACTCTGATACGAGATTCTTTGATTGCTAGAAGGGGTATATAAGGGTTGCACTATGATGATTTGTAGTCGTCAAACCTCGACAAATTTATTTGAGTTAGAAATGGTTGATTTCGATGTGGTAATGGAAATGGACTGGTTGGACTCATGCTATGGAAATGTTGACACTCGTACAAATATGGTTAGGTTTCAGTTCCCTGGTGAACATGTCATTGAATGGAAGGGAAACAACGCTACACCAAAAGGTAGGTTTATTTCCTATCTTACGGCAAGGAAGATGATCTCAAAAGGTTATATTTATCATCTCGTTCGCGTTAGGGATATAGAGGCAAAGCCTCCTACTCTACAATCAATCCTCGTGGTCAATGAATTTCCAGAGGTTTTCCTAGATGAACTCCCAGGCCTTCCTCTTGAAAGGGAGATTGAGTTTAGCATTGATGTGTTTCCTGACACCCAACCGATCTTTATCACTCCAAACAGGATGGCCCCGACAGAGTTGCGAAAGTTGAAGGCGTAGTTGAAGGACTTGCTGGATAAAGACTTCATTATGCCTAGCACTTCTTCTTGGGGTGCACTAGTCTTATTCGTGTGGAAGATAGAGGGGTCGTTAAGGATGTGTATTGATTATAGACAGCTGAATAAGGTTACTATAAAGAACAAGTATCCACTTCCAAGGATTGACGACCTATTTGACCAGCTCTAGGGTGCCAAGTATTTCTCCAGGATTGATTTACGTTCATGGTATCATCAGGTGAGGGTTAAGGAGAGATATTCCAAAGACAGCCTTCCAAACAAGATATGGGCACTTTGAGTTCTTGGTGATGTCATTTGGTCTAACAAATGCTCCAACAGTTTTTATGGATATCATGAATAGTGAATTGAGGCCCTATCTTGATGTGTTCGTTATCGTATTCATTGATGACATTCTAGTGTATTCTCGTTCATAGTCGGAACATGAGGGCAACTTGCGGATAGTATTACAGACCCTACAGGATCGTAAGTTATATGCTAAGCTCTCTAGTGTGAATTCTGTGTGAACACAGTAGCATTCCTTCGCCATGTGATATCTGAAGAGTGTTTTAGTGTCGACACTCAGAAGATCGATGCAGTAATGAATTGGCTGAGACCTACAACACCATCAAAATTCCGTAGCTTCCTGGGGCTAGCAGATATTATAGGCGGTTTGTAGAAAGGTTTTCCTCTATATCAACACCATTGAGTAAGTTAACACAGAAAGCTACCAAGTCCTAATGGTCTGACGATTGTGAACGTAGATTTCAGGAGGTAAAGAATAGATTGACATCTGCACCAGTGCTCACTCTCCCAAAAGGAACAGAAGGTTATGTGGTATATTTTAATGCCTCGAGTAAAGGTTTGGGGGGCGTATTGATGCAATGTGGGAAGGTGATTGCTTATGCATCACGATAATTGAAGAAACATGAAAAGAATTACCCAACTCATGATTTGTAATTGGCTGCAGTAATATATGCTTTGAAGATATGGCGACACTACTTATATGGCGTCAATGTTGACACCTACACAAATCAAAAAAGTTTACAATACATCTTCAAGCAGAAAGAATTAAATTTTAGGTAGCGTAGGTGGATTGAATTACTGAAAGACTACGACGTCGAGATATTTCATATGCATTTCATGCATTTATACATGCACATTGACCTATGACCAGATGGCATTATATACGCGTATATGATATATGGGAAAGGTTATGGCGTTATATACGCACCACTACTTAGTCAGCTGGTATACGTTGGTGATTTGCCCATAGTGACCGAGATGATATGATGGGATGACCTCAGAGGCTTGATGATGTTATGAACATATGTACCTATGCACGATATGACATTCATACGCATATGAATGACACTATAATTATTTCATGATTTATGGAGTGATCCATACTTACATGTTGAGTCATTTACTCTATAATCCTCCCATGTCTGTTATGTAATTACTTATGTGCCTTACATACTCGGTACATTATTCGTATTGACGTCCCTTTTGGCTGGGGACGCTGCATTTCATGCCCGCAGGTCCCGATAGACAGGTCGAAAGCCCTCCGAGTTGGCTATCAGCTTAACAGAAGATGTTGGTGCGCTCCATTTGCTTCGGAGTTTCTTGTTTGGTTAGTATGATTTAGACGTGTATTGTTTGGTATGGAGGGGCCCTGTCCCGACATTTATGTACCCTTAGAGGCTTGTAGACATATGTTGTGTACGTGAAAGATTGTATGGCCTTATCAGCCTATGTTTTGAGTTTATAAAATGATCATGTTGACCTATTAGGCTTGTATGTCACGTGTATATGATGATGTAATAAGAAAGATACGTTATGTGGGTACTCCATTGAGTAAGGTACCAGGTGCCCATCGCGGCTCATCGGTTTGGGTCGTGACAAATGTGGCATCAGAGCAGTTCTGTCCTAGGGAGTCTGCAAGTCATGTCTAGAGAGTCTTGTTTATGGGTGTGTCGTGCACCACACTTATAATCCGGAGGCTACAGGGTATTTAGGACTATCACTCTTTCTTCTACTCTAGATCATGTGGTAGAGCTCAGTCTTAGAAATTCAAATTCCTAAATTCTATTATTTTCTTAATGAAACGATACCTACACCCAGAAAGACGGTTGGTAAGAGATATAGTTGTGGAAGTGTTGAATTAGAGGAACTCGATTTTGCATCTTGCTTATACTGAGTAAATGTGAGGTCTTTAGCAGATCATGTGTGTTGTAAAAGGTGCATGGATCTTGATAAGGAGCATTTAGGAAAGAATACTTATCCTTTCTTACGTAAAAAGGAATATCGGAATCTAAAGTTAGACACAAGTTGCAGCAAGTAAAAGAAGCAAGGTGAAGAAGGGTACCAGGTACCCAATTAATAAAGATTATCATTATTTACCATTCAGGAAGGGAGATATAAGCATTTTGAATTACCTTCAACAGTAATAGATGTACGTACAATCGGCCATACCTATCTCAGTCATGCCCTGTGGGAGCTAACGGATATGGTTTAAGAGAAGGACAGGATAGTAGGATCTGGCTGGGGTTAGAGTAATCCAAAATGATGAATGGATGGTTTGCGTTAGTTGACATTTCATAAGGATATTAAAAACGGTGCTAATAGATCTCCTTGTGATACACCCAGATGGTGCACTCTAAGATAGTACAGCTAGATATGAGTACTGCAAGGATAGGCACAGGAAGCCTCGAAGGGATAAATATTACCATGGTATGGCTCCCATCCCTAGTAGAGAAAGAATGTTAGGCAACCTGAAGAGCCAGTAGGTGGAGCAAGGGGAGCTAAAAGCAAAAGAATGTGCATTTACTGAGTTGAACATTTCCTGACCTGAAATGGAAGATTCTTGGATAAGAAAAAGTGTAAAGAATAACTTGTGTTTTTATAAAACCAGCACCAAAACAATCACTATTATTTTTAGCCCCATGGTGGGCGCCAAACTGTTTACCTTGAAAATGGTAATTACAATTATATTTTATTTTGTGGTTCTAAAAATATGTGATCTATTTTAATACCAGTTGTTTAGGCAGTAGATGCTAAGTGAGAAGTGAGAAAACGAAATAAGGGCAAATGGTAACGAGATTATGCAAACCGAACAGTAGAGAGACGGGGTCTCGAGGTCGGTCGGAATGGGCCTCGAGGTCGAGCTTAGGAGCTTGAGAAGGGGCTGTCGAGAATGATATAACAGTATTGAAGTCTTCAAAGATGGCCTATTTGTGACTAATAACGAGTAATAAATGAAGAACAACTAATGAACACAATAAATGACCGGTAATTAATCAATGAAACAATTGCAGAGAATGTTTTAGTTAGAGAGCAGAGGATGTTCTTGTTCTTGTATTCAATATTATGTGTCCTACATATTGACAAGGCTCCCCTTTATATATGAGGGAGAATCCCAACATACTACATGTGTAATTATTACAAAAGAGAGATGGCTGGTGCATCCATTTAGTGCCACAGTACGGTCTTGTACTATTTTGCGTACTTGTCAGCTTTAACCACGTGCCTTTTTGGAGGTTCCCGCCCTTCCATGATGGTAGTCGATCCACATTGCTTCGGGGTTGAGAACCTTTGATATACCTCCTCGAGGGATGTTCCTCGGAGTTGAGCTTCGGATTCTGCCCCGGTACATTCGAGGTCGAGGCCCGTCCTGTAGAAGCGTTAAAATCGGACTTCCCCGATTTTACCGTATACAATCATATTATGCGAGAAATCGGATTGTTTCTAACTCGTGAACATCTTTGTGATACTTTCATACAAACATATTCCTTGTTAACTGCTAAATTTAGATCCAAGACAACATGCTCGAGTTTTTAAGTTACAAAAAACTAAACTTAAGTAGCGAAAAAATATTAGTTATAAGCTCGAGTTTTTAAATTGCGATTTAATCAACAATTTATATGCTTTATACTTGGAAAATATTAGTTATTCCTTAAAAGTTTAATTTTTTTAATGTGGCACAAGCATAGTCATTGTCACGACCCACAATTCCCAACGTCGAGACTATGATAGCGCCTAACATTTCACTTGCTACGCAAGCCAACGTTAGAATCATTAGCCAATTCTTCTACATTTCAGAAATTAACAACAAATAAGCTATAACGAATTGAAATGAGTGCGGAAATATATAACAGCCTCAATATATATATAAGTTACTACCCAGAATCAGGAATCACAATTCACGAACTTCGAAGATTTTACTACAAGTAAATGTCTGAAAGAAATACAACTGTTTTCGAAATGTAAGAAACAGTAAAGGGAAATGTATAGAATGGTACGCCGGGTCCTGGGGACGCTGACAGGTCTACCTTGGGTCTTCTATCAGGTGAATCCTGCAGCCAACCTCACAATCATCTTGGACCAGTATCAGTACAACTGACCCCATGACAGAGTGCGGTATCAGTACAACCGACCCTATGTACTTGTAAGTGTCGAGTTTAACTTCAACAAAGTAGTGACGAGGCTACGACGAGTCACTCACAATATAGCATGTATGTAACATATATGATAAAAGCAGAAAAAGGAAGACATAATAGAAATAAATAGTAACTTGCAAGAAATAACTACAAATCTCGGAAATAAGTCAACAACGTTCAGAAATTTCCAATCCTTAAATGCAATAAAGAATATCATAAAGCTAACACAGTTCAAGGAAAGCATAAGCATATCGGTTATTGTGGGGCGCAACCCGATCCCTCCGTACATATCATTATCCTCTCTTATTTCCTCATACCAGCATAAAAAATAGTAAATATAAATAAGAGTGTTGCGGCGTGCAACCCGATCACACCATATCACAATAACACAATAACACAATCACCATTCACCCTTATTCCACCAAACAATCGAGCATTATTACACCTGTTGCGGCGTGGAACCCATTCCCACCATACAATATCAATTGACCCTTATTCCACCTCAACATATCACTCTTATTCCACCTTTTTCGGCATGCAACCCGACCCTGCCATATCAATATTACTTCCTCAGCATGTACAGAAATTTCACAATTTATATCACAGAAACCCTTCACAATACTTAAACTTCAAACCGAAAAAAAATAGGAAACTTGTACACCATGCAAGTTCACATAAGTACTACTACACAGCGAGTCCAATTCAGAATATACAATAATAGGGTATCGATAAACCAGCTTAAGCAATTAATAGGAGATAATGAGGCTATAAAAGAACTAATATCTCTAACAGGTGAAAATAATGTCTAACAAGTAGCAATTAGGCATGGGCATACAACTAGAGCATGTAGAAATTACCACAAGGAAAGATATAATATGTGAAAATGGGAAAACAGGGGAAAACAAATAAATTGGCGGCGCATAAGTACTAGTCACCTTACATATATGCCCCGCACATGAATTTCATATAACAATTAGGTCGAGGGTTCCTAATTCCCTCAAGTCAAGGTTAGACACAACACTTACCTCGCTCCAAGGATCACTCACTGCTCAACTACGACATTGCCTCTCAAACAAGCCTCCGGACCAATAGAATCTGGCAAATTACCAACCAAACGATTCGTACTAAACCTTAGGAACTACCCACGATTGCAAGAATTCAATTCAGGCCATTTTTGAAAAGGTCAATATAGTCAACACCCGGGCCCGCTTGTTCCAAACCCGAAACTCGGACCAAAACCCGATTAACCTTTCACCCCCGAGCTCGGTTAAGTAATTTGTTTTTGGATCTGACCTCAATTTAAGCTCTAAATCCCCAATTTACCAAATCCCTAATTTCTACCCAAAATCCCGAATTACACCATGAAAAATCTTAGGTTTTAGGTTGAAATCTTAGGAAAAGTAGTGAAACATTGAAACAAAGTAGGCTAGGATCACTTTCGAACGATTTGGGAAAGAAAAAGTCTTAGAAAATCACCTCTAAGGTTTTAGGTTTTGAAAATTTGAGAAATGAACCAAAAATCCAGTCCAGTCATTTTGATCAGTTGCAGGTGTCGCATTTGCGACCTAAGGTACGCGAATGCGAGCCCCGCAAATGCAAAAAATCCTATCCCAAATGCGAAGGTTTCCCATTCCTTCTATCATCGAAAATGCGAAGAAAATCTCGCTAATGCGAGCCTGACCTTTTCCGCAATTGTGACCATGTGTTCGCAAATGCGATCATTGCCTTTCCCCATCCCTTTCGCAAATGCGAAGGGATGTTTGCAAATGCAAAAATCATGAGACCTAGCATTTCTTCACAAATGGGAGAAATAGCTCGCTAATGCGAAAACTGCAGAGGTCGCAAATGTGATACCTGATCTTGCATTTGTGAGATCAGAGGCCTACACCAACAATTGGAACAACAACAATGTTGTAAGTCCTATTTTCACTCGGTTGTCTATCCAAAACTCACCCGAGTCATCGGAACTCCAAACTAAACATGCACACAAGACTAATAATATTATACGAACTTGCTCACGCGATCAAATCGCCAAAATAACACCTACAACTACGAATTGATCACCAAATTAAATAAAATTTTCAAGAAAACTTTGAAATTCCTATTTTCACAACTAGAGGTCCGAATCACGTCAAACCAACTCCATATTTCATCAAATATCACAAACAATTCATAAATATGGTATTGGACTTATATCGGGTTCCGGAACCAAAATACGAACCTGTTATCCAAAAAGTCAATATTTGGTCAAACATTTCAAATTCATTAAGCTTTAAACTTTCAAATTTCGACAAAGTCTGATATCTCGGGCTAGGGACTTCGGAATTCAATTCTGGGCATATGTCGAAGTCCCAAATCACAGTACGGAACCACTAGGATCGTCGAAACACGAATTCGGTCCCGATTACTAAAAATGTTGACCGAAATCAAATCAAATGAAGTTTTAGTCAAAAATCCTAAATTTTCATAGTTTTTAACATAAAAACTTTTCGGAAATTCGCCCAGACTGTGCACGCAAATTGAGGAAGGCTAAAATATGATTTTTAAGGCTGCGGGTTACATAATTAGGTTTTAAATTATAAGATAACCTAGGGTCATCACACTCTCCACTATAAAATAACCGTTTTTCCTCGAAACGACATAGAAAAGTACCTAAACTGGTGAATAGGTAAGGATATCTACTCTGCATGTCCGACTCGGACTCCTAAGTAGCTACCTCGATGGACTGACCTCTCCACTACACTCAGACTGAAGGGTAACTCTTCCACCTCAACTAACAAACCTGCCGGGCTAGAATAACCACCGGCTCCTTCTCGTAAGTCAAATCCTTGTCCAACTGGACAGAGCTGAAATCTAACATGTGGGACGGATCGCCATTATACTTCTGGAGCATGGACACATGGAATACCGGATGAGTTGTTGATAATCCCAGAGGCAACGCAATCCTGTAAGCCACCTCTCCCACTCTCTCGAGAATCTCAAAAGGTCAGATACACCTAGGGCTTAGCCTGCCCTTCTTTCCAAACCTCATAACACCCTTCATGGGTGATACCTGGAGCAACACTTTTTCACCGACCATGAATGCAACATCATAATTCTATTGTCGACATAACTCTTCTGCGTGTACTGAGTTGTACGAAGATGATCCTGAATAATCTTGAACTTATCCAAGGCATCATGTACTAGATCTTTACCCAACAACCGAGCCTACCCAGGCTCGAACCACCCAACTGGCGACCGACACTACCTACCATATAATGCCTTCTAGGGAGCCATCTGGATGCTCGACTAATAATTATTGTTGTAGGCGAACTCTGCAAGGGGAAACAACGATCCCACAATCCTCCGAAACTTATAACACATGCGCGGAGCATATCCTCCAAAATCTAAATAGTGCGCTCATAGTGTCCGTCCGTCTGAGGATTAAACGTTGTGCTCAACTCAACCCGCATGCCCAACTCACGTTGTAATGCACTCCAGAAGTGCGAGGTGAACTGCATACCTTGATCAGAAATGATAGACACGGGCACACCTTGAAGACGGACGATCTCGCGGATGTAAATCTCTGCCATCCGCTCTGAAGAATAGGTAACTACCACAGGAATGAAATGCACTGACTTACTTAGCCTGTCCACAATGATCCAAACAGCATCGAACTTCCTCTGATACTGTGGGAGCCCAACAACAAAATCCATAGTGATATGGTCCCATTTCTGCTCATGAATCTCTATCTGCTGAAGCAAACCACCGAGTCTCTAATGCTCATACTTCACTTGCTAACAATTCAGGCACCGAGTTACATAAGAAACTATATCCTTCTTCATCCTCCTCCACCAATCATGTTGCCGAAAGTCCTGATACATCTTTGTGTTGCTTGGATGAATAGAATATCGGGAACTGTGGGCCTCCTCAAGAATAAACTCAGGAAGTCCATCTACATTAGGGACACAAACACCACCCTGCATCCTAAAACTTTCATCTCCAACAGTAACCTACTTGGCACCACTGTGCCGCACTATGTCCCTAAGGACCAACAAATGAGGGTCGTCATACTACCGATCTCTGATACGCTCAAACAAAGAAAATTGAGTGATTGTACAAGCTAGATCACGGCTGGATCTGAAATATCCAACCTCACAAACTGGTTGGCTAGCGTCTGAACATCTGATGCAAGCAGCCTCTCGCAGACTAGAATGACCGCAAGGCTCCCCATACTCGTTGCCTTCCTGCTGAATGCGTCGGCCACCACATTAGCATTCCCTGGATGATACAAGATGGTGATGTCATAGTGTTTCAATAACTTCAACTACCTCCTCTGGCTCAAATTGAGATCTTTTTTCTTGAAAAAATACTGAAGGCTCCGATGATACGTGAAAACCTCAGGCACAGAATCTATAGAAGGAACCTCTGCACTAGAATCACGAACATAAGTTGAATACGATAGACACCCCTTATCTACCATACGTCGAGCCTTCATATAAGGGATAACCCTGCTGTTAGAATGGCCAGGAATCCCTTTCCACTCTAATCAAGGCAATCCCAGCAAGGCTAAGGTCGCCGCCTTGGCATGACAATCTAATATAGCGTGATAAGGTGACAGCCAATCCATACACAATATAACATCAAAATCACCCATATCAAGGATTAGAAAATCTACACTAGTCTCCAAATTGCCAATAGTGACCACACACGAACGATAAACACGATCTACAACAATAGCATCCCCCACGGGTGTGGAAACATATACAGGGGCACTCAAAGAACCATGAGGCACAACCAAATACGAAGAAAAATAAGATGAAACGTAGGAGTAAGTAGACCCCGGATCAAATAAAACTGAAGCATCTCTGCAAACTGAAATAGTGCGTGTGATAATAACGTCAGACGAATGAGCCCCAGGCCTGCTAGAAAATCATAACACTAGGGCTGGGCCCCACCACACTGAACTATCTCCCTAGGACGGCCTCTAGTTGGCTGGCCTCCACCTATAACGGCCTGACCCCCACCTCTAACAGTATGGCCCCTACCTCGGACTGCCTGACCCTTGCCTCTGGCTAGCTGAGCAGGCAGTGCAACAACTAGTGCCAGAAAAATGGCACGAGAACCCTCGGACAGGTCCTCCTGATATGCCCATCCAAGTACTGTGGCGGTGGAAGATGAGACTTATCGAATGGGCCGAATGACCACGGTAATAACACTGAACAGGAGGTGCACTGATAGGAGCTGGTGGTGCACTATTGGCTGGCTCTCTACAATAAGGCACGTAAGGACCACGACTCTCTAAAGTACTGTAGGATGCGTGAAGCGCTGAATGAAACGACCTGGGAGGATTGACCCTACCAAAAGTACCCCTTCCTGCAGATGAGGCACCGCTGAGCCACCATAATGATGAAGTCTCTTGACAGACCCCTAACCTCCATGTCCAAGAACCATCTCAACTCGCATGGCAAAAATGGAAGCCGCCTGAAAAGAAATCTCACTCCCAGTCCCCTTAGCGATCTGCAATCTAATAGACTGAGCAATCCTCTCAATAAATATCCTCACCCTCACTCTCTCGGTTGGAAGAAAAAGAATAGCATGACAGGCCAAATCCACAAAACAGGTCTCATACTGAGTAACAGTTATACTACCCTGCTGGAGACGCTCGAACTCACGACCATGCTCTTCTCTCAATGTGATAGGAAGAAACTTCTCTAGATAGAGCTGAGAAAACTGGTCCCAAGTAAAAGCAGGCGACCCAGCTGGTCTTGTCAACAAATAATCTCTCCACCATTTTTTGGCGAAACGTGTCTTCTGCAATGCAGCAATGTCGACCCCATTGGTCTCCAATATATCCATGTTCTGTAGCACCTCATGACAGCTGTCAAGATACTCTTGGGGATCCTCTGACGTAGAACCACTGAAGTGAACTGGGAAGATCTTGGTAAACCTATCCAATCTCCACAAAGCCTCAGAAGACATAGCTAACCCATAACCAGTATGTGTCGTAACAACTGGCTGAACTACTCCGACTGGATGAGCTGCTGGAGTCTGGTACATGGGAGCCATCTGCTCCGGAGTGTGAGTAGAAAGAGTATAGGCTCCTCTTCCAGCCTGAGAGACGACCGGTGCCATGGCAAATGCGCCAGTCTAGGCCACACTATCCATAAGGCCCAGCAAATGGACCAACGCATCCTGAAGCACTCGGGTGGCAATGAACCTCTACGGAACCTGAGTTGGCCCGGAAGGAATAGTCTGGGCTGGCACCTCCTCATCAAACTCCACTTGAGGCTCCACTACTGGGGATGTTGCTCGGGCTATAGCTAGGGCCTGCCTCTTCCTCGGCCTTTGGCACGTCCTCGCCCTCGACCTCTGCCCCTCATAGGAATTGATACTGGAGGTTTTGGCTGCTGCTCAGCTGAAGAAGCGGTACGTTTTCTCGCCATCTGTGAGAAAATAAGAGTAGAAGAGTTCAATCAGTACTGAGAAAGAAAAATCACACGACAAAGAAGAATAGAAGTGATATTCGTTCCTAAACTTCATAGCCTCTAGGAGATAAGTGCAGACGTCTCTGTAACGGTCCCCCAGACTCTACTAAGCTCATTCTTGAATTATGAGACCTAGGCAACCTAGTGCTCTGATACCATCTTGTTACGACCCGGAATTCCCACCTTCTGGACTGTGATGGCTCCTAACATTTCACTTGCTAGGAAGCCAACGTTAGAGAATCATTAACCAATTTTTCTACATTTTAGAAATTAACAACAAATAAGCTATAACGAATTGAAATGAGTGCGGAAATATATAACAGCCTCAATATATATATATATATATACTACTACCCAAAATTTGGAATCACAATTCACGAACTTCGAAGATTTTACTACAAGTAAATGTCTAAAAGAAATATAACTGTTTTCAAAATGTAAGAAATAGTAAAGGGAAATGTATAGAATGGGATGTCAGGTCCTGGGGACGCCAACAGGTCTACCTTGGGTCATCTATCAGGTGAATCTATCATCCAACCTCACGATCAGCTCAGACCAGCACCAAAACTTGCATAGAAAGTGACAGAGTGCAGTATCAGTACAACCGACCCCATGTACTGGTAAGTGTCGAGCCTAACTTCAACAAAGTAGTGACAAGGCTACGACGAGTCACTCACAATATAACATGTATGCAACATATATGAAACAAGCAGAAAAAGGAAGACATAGTAGAAGAAAATAGTAACTTGCAAGAAACAACTACAACTCTCGAAAATAAGTCAACAGCGTTCAGAAAATTCCAATCCTTAATAGCAATAAAGAATATCATAAAGCTAAGACAGTTCAAGGAAAGCTTAAGCATATCGGTTGTTGCGTTGCGCAACCCGATCCCACCGTACATATCATATTCCTCTCTTATTTCCTCATAACAGCATAAAAATAGTAAATAGAAATAAGGGTGTTGCGGTGTGCAACCCGATCCCACCATATCACAATAACACAATAACACAATCACTATTCACCCTTATTCCACCAAACAATCGAGCATTATTACACCTGTTGCGGCGTGGAACCCATTCCCACCATACAATATCAATTGACCCTTATTCCACCTCAACATATCACCCTTATTCCACCTGTTTCGGCGTGCAACCCGACCCCGACATATCAATATTACTTACTCAGTATGTACAGAAATTTCACAATTTAGATCACAGAAACCCTTCACAATACTTAAACTCCAAACCGAAAACAAATAGGAAACTTGTACACCATGCAAGTTCACATAAGTACTACTACACAGCGAGACCAATTCAGAATATACAATAAAAGGGTACTGATAAACCAGCTTAAGCAATTAATAGGAGATAATGAGGCTATAAAAGAACTAATATCATTAACAGGGGAAAATAATGTCTAACAAGTAGCAATTAGGCATGGGAATACAATTAGGTCGAGGGTTCCTAATTCCCTCAAATAAAGGTTAGACACAACACTTACCTCGCTCCAAGTATCACTCACTCCTCAACTACGGCATTGCCTCTCAAACAAGCCTCCGGACCAATAGAATCTGGAAAATTACCAACCAAACGATACGAACTAAATATTAGGAACTACCCACGATTGCAAGAATTCAATTTAGGCCATTTTTGAAAAGGTCAATAAAGTCAACACCCGGGCCCGCTTGGTCCAAACCCAAAACTTGGACCAAAACCCGATTACCATTTCACCCCCGAGCCCGGTTAAGTAATTCGTTTTGGAATCCGACCTTAATTTAAGCTCTAAATCCCCAATTTACCAAACCCTAATTTCTACCCAAAATCCCGAATTCCACCATGAAAAACCTTAGATTTTAGGTTGAAATCTTAGGAAAAGTATTGAAACATTGAAAGAAAGTAGGTTAGGATCACTTACGAACGATTTGGGAAAGAACAAGTCTTGGAAAATAACCTCTAAGGTTTTAGGTTTTGAAAATTTGAGAAATGAACCAAAAATCCCGTCCAAAGTCATTTGGATCAGTTGCAGGTGTCGCATTTGCGACCTGGGGTATGCGAGTGCGAGCCCCGCAAATGCAAAAATACTATCTCAAATGCAATGGTTTCCCATTCCTTCTATCATCACAAATGCAAAAAAAATCTCGCAAATGCAAGCCTGATCTTTTCCGCAATTGCGAATATGTGTTCGCAAATGCGATCATTGCCTTTCCCCGTCCCTTTTTGCAAATGCGAAGGGATTTTTGCAAATGCAAAAATAATGAGGCCCAGCTTTTCTTCGCAAATGGGAGAAATAGCTCGCAAATGCGAAAACTGCAGAGGTCGCAAATGCGATACCTGATCTCGCAAACACCAACAATTGGAACAACATCAATGTTGTAAGTCCTATTTTCACTCGGTTGTATATCGAAAACTCACCCGATTAATTGGGTCTCCAAACTAACATGCATACAAGTCTAATAATATTATACGAACTTCCTCACACGATCAAATCACCAAAATAACACCTAGAACTACGAATTGATCACCAAATCAAATAAAATTTTCAAGAAAACTTTGAAACTCCTATTTTCACAACCAGACGTCCGAATCACGTCAAACTAACTCCATTTTTCATCAAATTTCACAAACAATTAATAAATATGGTATTGGACTTATATTGGGTTCCGGAAAAAAAATATGAACCTGTTATCCAAAAAGTCAAACTTTGGTCAAACATTTCAAATTCATTAAGCTTTCAACTTTCAAATTTTGACAAAGTCTGATATCTCGGGCTAGGGACTCCCGAATTCGATTTCGCGCATATGTCCAAGTCCCCAATCATAGTACGGAACCACCGGGATTGTCGAAACACGAATTCTGGCATGTTTACTAAAAATATTGACCGAAATCAAATCAAACGAAGTTTTAGGCAAAATTCTAAATTTTCATAGTTTTTAACATAAAAACTTTTCAGAAAGACGCCCAGACTGTGCACGCAAATCGAAGAAGGCTAAAATATGATTTTTAAAGCTTCGGATTACAGAATTAGGTTTTAAATCATAAGATAACCTATTGGGTCATCACATTCTCCACCTCTAAAATAACCGTTTGTCATCGAAACGACATAGAAAAGAACCTAAACGAGTGAATAGGTAGGGATATCTACTCCGAATGTCCGACCCGGATTCCTAAGTATCTACCTCAACGGACTGACCTCTCCACTGAACTCGGACTGAAGGGTAACTCTTCCACATCAACTGACAAACCTGCCGGGCTAGAATAACCACCGGCTCCTTCTCGTAAATCAAATCCTTATCCATCTGGACTGAGCTGAAATCTATCACGTGGGACGGATCGCCATTATACTTCTTGAGCATGGACACATGGAATACCGGATGAACTGTTGATAGCCCCAGAGGCAACGCAAGCCTGTAAGCCACCTCTCCCATTCTCTCGAGAATCTTTAAAGGTCAGATATACCTAAGGCTCAGCCTGCCCTTCTTTCCAAACCTCATGACACCCTTCATGGGTGATACCCGGAGTAACACTCTCTCATCGACCATTAATGCAACATCACGACTCTATAGTCGACATAACTCTTCTGCCTGGACTGAGTTGTACGAAGATGATCCTGAATAATCTTGACCTTATCCAAGGAATCATGTACTAGATCTTTACCCAACAACCGAGCCTCCCCAGGCTCAACCACCCAACTAACGACCAGCATTGCCTACCGTATAATGCCTTCTAGGGAACCATCTGGATGCTCGACTAATAATTGTTGTTGTAGGCGAACTCTGCAAGGGGAAAGACTAATCCCACGATCCTTCGAAACTTATAACACATGCGCGGATCATATCCTCCAAGATCTAAATAGTGCGCTCAGACTATCCGTCCGTCTGAGGATGAAATGTTGTGCTCAACTCAACCCGCATGCCCAACCACGTTGTAATGCTCTCTAGAAATGCAATGTGAACTGCGTACCTTGATCAGAAATGATAGACACGGGCACACCGTGAAGACGGACGATCTCACGGATGTAAATCTCTACTATCCACTTTGAAGAATAGGTAACTGCCACAGGAATGAAATGCACTGACTTAGTCGGCCTGTCCACATTGTCCCAAACACCATCGAACTTCCTCTGAGACAATGGGAGCTCAACAACAAAATCCATAGTGATATGGTCCCATTTCTACTCAGTAATCTCTATCTGCTGAAGCAAACCACCGAGTCTCTGATGCTCATACTTAAATTGCTAAAAATTCAGGCACTGAGCTACATAAGCAACTATGTCCTTCTTCATCCTCCTCCACCAATAATGTTGCTGAAAGTCCTGATACATCTTTGTGTCGCCCGGATGAATAGAATATCGGGAACTGTGGGCCTCCTCAAGAATAAACTCAGGAAGTCCATCCACATTAGGGACACGAACACGATCCTGCATCCTCAAGACTCCGTCATCTCCATAAGTAACCTGCTTGGCACCACTGTGCCGCACTGTGTCCCTAAGGACCAACAAATAAAGGTCGTCATACTACCGATCTCTGATACGCTCAAACAAAGAAGACTGAGTGACTGTACAAGCTAGAACACGGCTGGGCTCTGAAATATCCAACCTCACAAATTGGTTGGCTAGCGTCTGAACATCTGATGCAAGGAGCCTCTCGCCGACTTGAATGACCCAAGGCTCCCCATACTCGCTGCCTTCCTACTGAATGCGTCGGCCACCACATTAGCTTTCCCAAGATGATACAATATGGTGATGTCATAGTGTTTCAATAACTCCAACCACCTCCTCTGGCTCAAATTGAGATCCTTCTTCTTGAAAAAATACTGAAGGTTCCAATGATACATGAAAACCTCGGGCACGGAATCTATAAAAGGAACCTCTGCACTAGAATCACGAACATAAGTTGAATAAGCTAGACACTCATTATCTACCATACGTCGAGCGTTTATATAAGGGGTAACCCTACTGGTAGAATGGCCAGGAATCCCTCTCCACTATAATCGAGGAAATCCCACCAAGGCTAAGGTCACCACCTTGGCATGACAATCTAATATAGCTTGATAAGGTGACAGCCAATACATACCCAATATAACATCAAAATCAACCAAATCAAGGAGTAGAAGATCTACACTAGTCTTAAGGCTGACAATAGTGACCACAGACGAACGATAAACACGATCTACAACAATATCATCCCCCACGGGTGTGGAAACATATACAGGGGCACTCAAAGAATCATGAGGCACAACCAAATATGAAGCAAAATAAGATAAAACGTAGGAGTAAGTAGACGCCAGATCAAATAGAACTGAAGCATCTCTACTGCAAACTGAAATAGTGTGTTTGATAATAGCGTCGGATGACTCAACCCTAGGCCTGCTAGAAAAGCATAACACCAGGGCTCGGCCCCACCACACTGAACTATGTCCCTAGGACGGCCTCTAGCTGGCTGGTCTCCACCTATAACGGCCTGAGCCCCACCTCTAATAGTATGGCCCCTACCTCGGACTGCATGACCCTTGCCTCTGGCTAGCTGAGCAGACGGTGCAGCAACTAGTGCCAGAACAGTGTCACGAGAACCCTGATTTTGTGGAGGAACACCCAATAATCTCTTACAGGTCCTCCTGATATGCCAATAACCACCACACTCAAAACATCCATCCTGGTACTGTGGCGGTCGAAGCTGAGACTGACCGAACGGGCCGGATGACCACGGTAATAACAATTCACCCTTATTCCACCTCAACATATCACCCTTATTACACCTGTTGCGCCGTCCAACCCAACCCACCATATCAATATTACTTACTCAGTATGTACAAAATTTTCACAATTTATATCACAGAAACCCTTCACAATACATAAACTCCAAACCGAATGAAATTTCACATAAGTATTACTACACAGCGAGACCAATTCAGAATATACAACTAAAGGGTACCATGAAGCCACCTTAAGCAATTAATTGGAGATAATGAGGCTATAAAATAACTAATATCATTAACAGGGGAAAACAATGTCTAACAAGTAACAATTAGGCATGAGAATACAATTAGATCATGTAGTAATTACAACAGGGGAAGAAATAATATGAGCAAACAGGCAAACAGGGGAAAACAGATAAATTGGAGGCGCATAAGTACTCGTCACCTCACATATATCCCGCACACATGAATTTCATATAGCAATTAGGTCGAGGGTTCCTCATTCCCTCAAATCAAGGTTAGACACAACACTTACCTCGCTCCAAGGATCACTCACTACTCAACCAGGACCTTGCATCTCAAACAAGCCTCCGAACTAATAGGATCTAGCAAATTACCAACCAAATAATTCGCATTAAGCCTTAGGAACTACCCAAGATTACATGAATTCAATTTAGTCCATTTTTTAAAAAGTGTACAAAAGTCAACACCCAGGCCTGCTTGGTCCAAACCCGAAACTCGGACCAAAACCGGATTACCCATTCACCACTGAGCTCGGTTATGTAATTTTTTTTGGAACCCGACCTCAATTTGAGGTCTAAATCCCCAATCTACCAAATCCCTAATTTCTACCCAAAACCAATTCAACCATGAAAAACCTTAGATTTTAGGTTGAAATCTTAGCAAAAGTAGATTGAAAATAGTAGGTTAGGAACACTTATCAACGATTTGGGGAAGAAGAAGTCTTAGAAAAAATCGCCTCTAAGGTTTTAGGTTTTGAAAATTTGAGAAATGAACAAAAAATCCCGTCCAAAGTCATTTTGATCAGTTGCAGGTGTCGCATTTGCGACTTGGGATTCGCAAATGCGAGCCCCGCAAATTCAAAGATCCTATCGCAAATGCGAAGGTTTCTCATTCATGCTATCATCACAAATTCGAGCCTCACCTTTTCCGAAATTGCGACCAATGTGATCGCAAATGTGATCAATGCCTTCCCCCGTCACTCTTCGCAAATGTGAAGGAATGTTTTCAAATGCGAAAATCATGAGGCCCGGCTTTTCTTCGCAAATGCGGAACCTGCAGAGGTCGCAAATGCTATATCTGATCTCGCATTTGCGAGATCAGAGGCATACACCAACAATTGGAACAACAGCAATGTTCTAAGTCCTATTTTCACTCTATTGCCTATCTGAAATTCACCTGAGCCCTCGGGGCTCCAAACCAAACATGCACACAAGTTTGAAAACATCATACGATTTAGCTTGCACGATCAAATTGCCAAAATAATACCTAGAACTACGAATTGATCACCAAATCAAATGAAATTTTCTAAAAAATTTTAAAATTCCTAACTTCACAACCGGACGTCCGAATCACGTCAAACCAACTCTGTTTCTCATCAAATTTAACTGAAAGGTTATAAATATTGTATTGGACCTATACCGGGTTCTGGAACCAAAATACGGACCCGTTATCCAAAAGTCAAACTTTGGTCAAATATTTTAAATTCATTAAGCTTTCAACTTTCAAATTTTGACAAAGTCCGATTGTAGGCATATGAATTTTATTAAAATTAAATTCATAAAATAATCTAGATTTTATTGGTCCAAATAAAAATTATAACATAATTATATATATGTCCAATATATATGGATTAAATAAATTTATTCCATTGGGCTAACCCATTTAGTTGTGCTACAAATGATGGGCCCAATTCATTAGGCTCAATATGTCGTCTTCCTAGAGGCCCAATTTTGTGACACGTGTCAAATGACATGGCACGCCAAGTTAAACAGAAGACCCAATGATATCATGCCACGTGTCAAAATGACAAGGCATGCCAAGTCAAATTAAAAGGCCAATGAAACCGCACCACCTGTGCAAATGACATGTTCTAGCCAATCAAATGCGGCCTTGTCACTCTTCAATCTGATTGATCGGAAAGAGTTTGTTCTTATCATAACTCTTCCCTCCCACAACTATAAGTATGGGTGTTCATAACTTAGAAAGACACTAGAAGTTATAACAACAGGCAAGAGAGAGCTCGTGGATCAAACGCCGCAAATTTCTTTACAAGATTCAAGCTTCAAGCAATCAAGTTCAAGTTCAAGAAATAAAGTTCAAGCTCAAGAATGAAGAATTTCAAGCTCTAGATATCAACTCAAAGATCAAGAACGAAGAACAAGTCAAGATTCAAGGAGTACGATTTCAAATCAAAGTTCGTGCTAGTTGAATTCAAGATCATCGTTCGTGAAAACAAATATAGATTCAACATCAAGCTAAAAGGCCCTTGAATTTATTTACTATTGGAAAGAAGAATCGGAGGATTAATAGAGATTATACACTTAAATATTTGAAATCAAATACTATGCTTGTTGCAATATTTTTCAGTCTTGATTTTTATTTTCTCGGCACAATTTATTGTCTACAAATTCTGGCATGCCCAGCTGGACGATCTCTACCTCTCATCTTTCTTTCCAAGTTCATGAACAAGATCTAACAATTTGACCATGGAAGAACAACTTGCAAATTTGACCAAAGCACTTGAGAAGTTGACCAATTATATGGAGGATCGAAATACTCGCCTCGAAAAGTTAGCAAATGAGATGGAGAGCTTAGCCGAAGCAAAATAATTTCAAGCACCAGCGGAGCTTTCCGAAGATAAAGAATAAGGAGAATCTGCTACGAGGCAAACGATCGTGGTCAAAGACATCCATGTTTCTTCAGAAGGACTAATTCATGTTGATCAATTGAAGGACTTCATCATGGGGACAATTGAAGATAAATTGATCCTCCGATTAAATCTTCCCTCGCATATACAAAGTCATACACACAACGGATTGATAACTTCAAGATGCCTACTGGATATCAACCTCCAAAGCTTCAACAATTTGATGGAAAAGGAAATCACAAGCAACATATGGCGCATTTCGTCGATACATGCAACAACACCGGGACTTATGGCGATAATCTTGTCAAACACTTTGTTCGTTCTCTCAATTGGTACACAGATCTCGAACCTAGTTCTATCGATAGTTAGGAGCAGTTAGAGCAGGAGTTTCTCAATTGTTTCTATAGCACAAGACGCATAGTAAGCATGATCAAGCTTACAAACACTCATCAAGGAAAGGATGAGCCAGTTATTAACTTCATCAACCGCTGGAAGAGCTTAAGCCTCAACTACAAATATCACCTTAGCGAGACTTATGGCCTCGAAATATGCATTTAAGGAATGCATTGGGATCTTCGCTATATCTTACAAGACATAAAGCCCAAAACATTTGAAGAACTAGCACATCGTGCACATGATATGGAATTAAGTATTGCTATAAGTGGAGATCAAATGTTTCCTGGCTTTGAGCCTCATGTAAAATAGAAGAAGAGGATGCTGAGAGTGGGGGAAAGTATTCATCCGAATATGAAGCTGAAAAGTCCATACATGTTGTAATGCTCCTTAATGCACGATCCTAAACTGCAAGTTATAATTATTTTGGTCTAATATAATTGGATTAATTATATAATTCAAATTTAACTGGGCTACAAGCGATGAGCCCACTTCATTAGGCTGAAGATGGAATCTTCCTAACGGCCCAATGCCACGTGTTGAATGATGTGGCATGCCAAGTCAAATGCAAGAGCCAATGAGATCATGCCACATGTCAAAATGAGAAGGCATGCCAAGGCAAATTAAAAGGCCAAGTAAATCGCGCCACATGTGCAAGTAACATGTTCCGGACAATCAAATGTAGCCTTGTTACTCTTCAATCTGATTGGTCAGAAAGAGTTTGTTATTATCATAACTCTTCCCTCCCACAACTATAAATAGGGGTCTTCATAACCCAGAAAAGACACCAGAAGATATAACAAAAAGCAAGAGAGAGCTCGTGGATCAAACGCCACAAATTTCTCTACAAGTTTCAAGCTTCAAGAAATCAAGTTCAAGCTCAAGACCAAAGTACAAATCAATCTCAAGCTCATAAACGAAGAACAAATCAAGATTCAAGGAGTACGAGTTCAAATAAAAGTTCGTGCTAGTTGAATCCAAGATCATCATATATAGAAACAAATATAGGTTCAAGATCAAGCTCAAGCTCAAAGGCCCTTCAATTTATATTTAAAAATTATAATAAGAGGAACAATAGAGATTATAACACTCAAATTATTTAAAATCAGATACTACGATTGTTCCAATATTTTTCAGTCTCGATTATTTTCTCGATGGAGATTTATTGTCAACAAATTCTGGCGCGAGTGGGACGATCTCTACCTCTCTCTTTTCTTTTCCAAGTTCAAGAACAAGATCTACCAATTCGACCATGGAAGAAAACTTGCAAATTTGACCAAAGAACTTGAGATGTTGACCAAGTATATGGAGTATCGAGATACTCGCCTCAAAAAGTTAGCAAGTGAGATCGAGAGCTTAGTAGAAGCAAAATCAATTCAAGCACCTGTGGAGCTTTCCGAAGATAAAAAAGGGGAGAATCGGCTGCGAGGCAAACGGTCGTGGTCAAAGAGATCCAAGTTTCTTCAGAAGGTCTTATTCATGTTGATCAATTGAAAGACTTCATCATGGGGACAATTGAAGATAAAATTTATCCTCTGCTTAAATATTCCCTCGCATAGTCAAAGTCATACACACAACAGATTGATAACTTGAAGATGCCTACTGGATATCAACCTCCAAAGCTTCAACAATTTGATGCAAAAGGAAATCCCAAGCAACATGTGGCGCATCTCGTCGAGACATGCAACAACATTGTGACTTATGGCGATCATCTTGTCAAACAGTTTGTCCGTTCTCTCAAAGGTAATGCATTAGATTGGTACACAGATCTCGAACCTGGTTCTATCGATAGTTGGGAGCAGTTGGAGCAAGAGTTTCTCAATTATTTTTATAGCACAAGACGCATAGTAAGCATGATTGAGCTTACAAACACTCATCAAGGAAAGTATGAGCCAGTTATTAACTTCATCAACCGATGGAAGATCTTAATCCTCAACTACAAAGATCACCTTAGTGAGACTTCTAGCATCGAAATATGCATTCAAGTCATGCATTGGGGTCTTCGCTATATCTTACAAGACATAAAGCCCAAAACATTAGAAGAACTAGCAACTCGTCCACATGATATGGAATTAAGTATTGCTACAAGTGGAGATCAAAGGTTTCCTCAACGCACGAGTCTAAACTGCAAGTTGTAATGCTTCTTGGAACATGAGTTTGTATTATATTTCACGAAACTCCCTAATTTTGAACTAAATCTTTAAGAATTAAATCTCTTAAAATTCGAGCAAAGTCTTCAAGTTTCAAAACTCTTCAAATTCGAGCAAAGACTCAAGTCGAAAGCTCTTCAAAGTCGAGAAAAGACTTCAAGTCACAAAGCTTTTCATAGTAGAGCCAAACTTTAAGATGTAAAGCTCTTCAAATTCGAGAAAAGTCTTCAAGTTGAAAATCTTTTCAAATTGGGAAAAAACTCAAGTCAAAATCTCTTGAAAGTCGATCAAAGACTTCAAGTCGCAAAACTTTTCAAATTAGAGCCAAAATTTAAGACGTAAAGCTTTTAAAATTTGAGCATGCTCCTTAAAGCATGAGCCTAAACTGCAAGTTATATTGCTCCTCAATGCACGAGCCTAAACTAAAAGTTGTAATGCTTCTTGGCACATGAGTATGTATTATATGTCACGAAGCTCCCCAATTTTGAACTAAATCACTAAGATGTAAAGCTCCTCAAATTTTAGAAAAGTCTTTAAGTTGCAAAGCTCTTCGAATTCGAGTAAAGACTAAAGCCGAAAGCTCTTCAAAGTCGAGCAAAGACTTCAAGTCGCAAAGCTTTTCAAATTAGAGCCAAACTTCATGACGTAAAGCTCTTAAAATTCGATCAAAGTCTTCGAGTTGCAAATCTCTTCAAATTCAAGAAAAGACTCAAGTCGAAAGCTCTTCAAAATCGATCAAAGACATCAAGTCGCAATACTTTGAAATTAGAGCCAAACTTTAAGACGTAAGACTTTTAAAATTTGAGCAAAGTTTCAAATTGTAAAGCTATTCAAATTCGATCAAACTGTTAAAGCTACAAAGCTCTTGAACTGTGAGCTAAATCTTCAAGTAATGAAGCTCTTGAAATTCGCGGAACTTCAAATTGTAAGCTAACTCTTCAAGTTGAAATGCTTCTGGATGTATGAGCCTAAATTGCATGACATGAAGCTCTTCAAATTTTAGCAAAATCTTCAAGTCACAAAGCTCCCTAAAATACGAGCTTAAACTGCAAGTTACTATGCTCCTTGATGCATGAGCCTAAACTGCATATTCCTACACTCCTGGCCCGCGTGAGTCTAAACTGTGTACGGCCCACCAATAAAATGTCTGCTAGGTTGCAAACCTCGAAAGACGCGGCCTAGGAAAAATTTAGGACATAAAAAAAATACCCATTCTGAACTACGGTATGACTTGATCCTCTTCACTGAGGTACGTAGGCAGCTTAGAGTTTCATTCTAAGTTCAGTCGCATGAGTTCAAAATATAAACAATCCCCCAGTCATTGTCCAAATTAAGTACAATGAAATGTAATCCATTCAATCAGCACTTGAAAATTGAGCTGAGATACCATTCTTCTGTTAAACTTTAGATCCCATCTGATTTAAAGGGGGAAAGCCTCTGTGGTAAATTGGTATCTTCAATAGAATGATTTTAGTCTTTATTAGGAGGCCACTAAGTATTTGCATTGAAGCTCGGCAATTCACTATGTCTTCATGTTCACCAAATCTTTAAGTCCTCCGGTCTTCAGGTTTTCCAATCTTCAAGTTGAAATATTTAAGCACTCGAAGTCTCCAAGTTGAAGTCTTCATGTCTGTCGGTCTTCAAGTTGAAGTCTTCACGTTCACCACTCTTTAAGTTGAAATATTTAAGCACTCCAAGTCTTTAAGTTGAAGTCTTCAAGTTTCAGTTTTAAATTAGCCGGTCTTAAAGTTGAATTTTTTAAGCCCTCCAAATCTTCAAGTTGAAGTCTTTAAGTCTGCTAATTTTTCAAGTTGAATTTTAGAAGTCAACCACTCTTCAAGTTGAAGTCTGCAAAGACCGTCAAATCTTCAAAGTTTTCCAAGTGTTCAAGTCGATGTCGTCTTCGAGTTGAAGCTTTATTTCTTTCCAATCATAAGATAGACATATAAGTCCCTTTGCACCTTAAGTTGTCCTCTTCGTGGGTTTGTCCTTAAAAGGAAACTATAACTTTCCAATATTAAGGTGGACATATAAGTCACTTTGCACCTTAAGTTGGCCTCTTCGTGGGTTTTTCCTTAAAACAAAACTATAACTTTCCAATCTTAAGGTGGACATATAAGTCCCTTTCCACCTTAAGTTGGCCTCTTCGTGGGTTTGTCCTTAAAAAGGAACTATAACTTTCTAATCTTAAGGTGGACATGTGAGTCCCTTTGCACCTTAAGTTAGCCTCTCCGATAGTCAAGCCACATTGAGAGTAATCTCTTCGATAGTCGGGGCACATTGAGAGTAATCTCTCCGATAGTTGAGCCACATTAAGAGTAATCTCTCCGATAGCCAGGCCAAATTAAGAGTAATCTCTCTGATAGTCGGGGCAAATTGAGAGAATAGTCGGAGCACCTTGAGAGTAATCTCTCTGATAGTCGAGCCACATTGAGAGTAATCACTCCGATATTCGAACCACATTGAGAGTAATCTTTCTGATATTTGGGAAAGGATGAGTACTCATCCTTTTATACCCTAAGATCACCATCTTCATGCAAAAACTTCTACTTCTCTTCTTGGCCTTCAAAAAAAGAGAAAAAATAAAAAGCAAAGGGAAATATACAGAAGAAGAAATTACCTTCTAGTATTTTCCAATTGCCGAAGGCAAACCTAAAATGGCGATGTGCAGCTAATTGATGCTCGTAAGAGAGCACATATCCTTATATAGATAATTAAAGGTGTCTTATGAAAAGTAATTTTTGATGTGGGAAGAAGATCAATCGCTATAATTAGAGTTCTAAAAGGATTTGGTTTGTTAAGGCAGTAGGAGAATCCTAACTTATAGTGGGAATCTCGCTGGAAAATAAAAAGGCTAAACCAAAAACTTATAATAAATATATTTGTGTAGTCATGTTAGAGTTGGAGACAGTAAATTTCTTAAAGTAAGATAAGTTTCCATTCGAATGTATTCACCAATAGGAATACTACTTGGGCACGTTGCAACACATGGAATCAAAACTAATCATTACAAAGAGAAGAAAATCAATAATCTGACAATCTTTGGCAATGTTGAAATTAATATGCTTTTGTCCTTATTCAAGTATGAATTGCCATTGAAGTTTTCGACGGATGAATATGTTGTTCGCAAGTACGTTGCATTTTACAAGTGACTGGTTGCTACCATTTAAATTCGAAATTGATACAAGGTCCAGATTTCATATCTTTATGATACTTCAATCCTTATCTTTTAAAGTTCAACACGTTTAAATTTTGACAAGCCTTCAAGTAGGGGCATTTATAAGCATTTAAATTTTATCGAATTTAAATCAATAAAATAATATGGAATATATTTTAAATATATTAGTTCAAATAAATATTTTGGACTAATATAATTGTATTAATTATATAAGTCCAATTTAATTGGGCTACAAGCGATGAGTCCACTTCATTGGGCCCAAAATGGCATCTTTCTAGAGGCCCAATGTCACGTCTCGAATGACGTAACACGCCAAGTCAAACGGAAGAGCCAATGGGATTATTACATGTGTTAAAATGACAAGGCATGCCAAGCCAAATTAAAAGCCCAAGGAGATCGCGCCACATGTGCAAGTGACATGTTCTAGCCAATCAAATGTGGCCTTGTCACTCTTCAATCTGATTGGTCGGAAAGAGTTTATTCTTATCATAATTCTTCCCTCCCACAACTATAAACAAGGGTCTTCATAATCCAGAAAAGACACCAGAAGTTATAACAAGAAGCAAGAGCGAGCTCGTGGATCAAACGCCATAAATTTCTCTACAAGTTTCAAGCTTCAAGAAATCAAGGTCAAGGTCAAGACCAAAGTACAAATCAAGCTCAAGCTCAGAAACGAAGAACAAATCAAGATTCAAGGAGTTCGAGTTCAAGTAAAAGTTCGTGCTAGTTGAATCCAAGATCATCATCCGTGGGAACAAATATATATTCAAGATTAAGCTCAAAGGCCCAAATTTGTTTGCAACAAATTATTTGTGATATGAAATAAATTACAACCACAATATAAATCTGAAGAAACATAATTTTATTTATAAAATAATGCGGATACAATTCTGTTTGTTCCCTTGATTCTTTTTCCTAGATCGTTCTTTGTAATCTGAGGGCTTAACCAGCGTATTTCTCGAATGTAGGATGATGCGAACTTCCTTAAGATGTATTTGATCTCCATGAAAGGGAAGAACATTCATCGATCATTTTGGCGGCTTTGAGAAAGACAATATTGATGTCTTTGATCTCTTTGTGAATATTCCATGAAATTTTAGTGAATTTCGAGATGCTTTCAAAGGTAATATGTGGTCCCCTTTTATAGGTGTAGCTAGGATTTTGGGTAGAGTACCCTCCAAGATAGGGTTTCAAGTATAGTAGCCTTCAAGAAAACCTCCATGGACTCTACTTGTAGTATCTTAAATTTAGGATTTTGCCCAAATTTTATATGGATTTGATCCCATAAACTACATCGATATCTCGGGCTAGGGACTTCCAAATTCAATTTCTACGCCCAAGTCCCAAATCACAGTACGGACCCACCGGGATCGTCGAAACACGAATCCGGGTTCGTTTACTAAAAAATGTTGATCGAAGTCAACACAAATGAAGTTTTAAGCAAAAATCTTTAATTTTCATAGTTTGTAACATAAAGCTTTTCGGAAAGAATCCAGTACTAGGACCGCAAATCGAGGAAGGCTAAAATATGATTTTTAAGGCTTCAGATTACATAATTATGTTTTAAATCATAAGATGACCTGTCGAGCCATCACAGTCATCCCACTCCAAGAGTAAAAATACGTAAATCATTTTGACTATTATCAAGCATCGAGAAGGGCTTAATATTTATTTATAAGCTCATTCAACTAGTTACGACCAAACAACTGTAAAATTAAGTTGAAGTTGTTATTCTTAATAACTAGTATATATACCGGCGCGGTGCATGAAAAATATTAAATCAAAAGTAATTTCACAAAAAAATTTATCTTCAGTGGTGGACCCAGGATTTTACACAAGCGGATTCATTAAACATGGAACCAATATTAGGAACGATATGAATTATAACGAGCGATATTTGCTCAGCTATATTTTTCCTTTTTTATTCGCTACAACAAATAAAGTCATTACTTTTAAGTTCGCGTTTTTAGCTTTACCAGTTGAGCAAATCTTTTTACTAAAGGTATTACAAATTCTATTTAAGTTTAAATTTTAGAATAAATTATCTACTTGCTTTAACAAATTTTGCTTAAAAAAATTTAAAGATCGGCTACCAAATTCTATTTACATATTTAAAAGTATATTAAACTCTAAAACATATAATCATATTTAAATATTTTCCTCATTTATAGAAACAATGTTGTTTATTTACCCCAAAAAAAAAGAGTCAAAAGAAAGAGTATTAACTACACGAAACTAATACAATTAATTGAAGAGGGCTTATTAGCTAAACTTACTCTGAATGAACAACTTTGAATGAAGTGTTAAGAAGCTAACTTGATAAGAATAATGTTTCCATACAAACATAATCAATTAATGTCAAAAAGCCAAAAAGCAAGTGTTGCTATGAGACTCGAACAATGAACCATTCAAAGTGTTTGAACTCTCTTGACCACCAAGCCACAAAGTTATCTTCATTTAAATAATCACTTTGTTCCTGGTTTTGATGTTAATTACATGTGTAGACGGTATATTTTTCCCATGAAGTGGGTTCATTTGAACTCTTTTTGATATATGTGGGTCCGCCCCTGAGTATCTTATTGTTATTTTCACTGCTCCATTATTCGAGTTTCTTGAAGCCTTAATTATATAAACTACTTTACTTTGCATGTTGCAAGCAATAAACTTTATATTTGTATAAAATTAAATTAATCTTTGAATACAAAATTATTTTTGAAAAACTCCACGCGTTCTTCATATTGTGAACGGCCTTCAACTGTGCAATTCTGAGTACAAATGAAGGACCGTAATTTGGAAAAATTATGGAAAATAAATGAGTTTAACGGGTAAATCATTTTGGTAACTTTCTCAAACTTGTCAATCGCGATAATATAGAGAGATGTTACTGATACTTAGTTTATCGTATAAAGTTAGTTGCTGCATATAAACACCATTGCGTGATATTCATTTACCTCAGATAAACTTGCATTACACTCAGTAGAAAATTAACCTAAAGCATATGACAACATCAAACACTTATCAATTCTCACAACAATTTAAAAGATTTATTCTTCTCATAAGATACAATTTATATATTAAAATACTCAACATAACAATGTATTTCAGAAACTTTAGTACATCTCCAACTTTTGCAAAGAAGCTATAGAGATATTACTCATCCATCCAAAATAACAGATCTCCAATTCAAAGTATTCGGATATCATCGGTACCGGTTGACTGAGCCGATGTCATGTAACATCAAACACCAACCTTGCTCTGCACTTCTTGTGTATGTACTATTTGGCATGACGATCAGCATTTGTTGAGGATTTGTTTCCTCGACATAGTGTTGCTCAACCTGACATCCGGATTAAAAACATCAAAATCAGCCTCTAACACAACAATGAGAAGGATGACTTTTGATTTTTATGTTTTCAGGGTCTGAACAGAGAAAATAACTCGATAAAAATGGGATAGACAAAAATTGTTAAAGCCAAAGCAGTTTCAAACAAAAGAGTCTTAAATGAAAAAATATATACGATAACTAAATAAAAAATAGTTATTTTGAGCCTCACAAAAGTGACTTGTAGTATCTCGAAAAGTTGTTCACAGTATACAATAACTGAACTTGTATATAAGCAGGAAAGACGTAAAGTTGAGACTAAAGCTTGTCAACAATAGCATCACCTCACATTTCTTATCAAGCCATTCAAGAATATAAGAAAATGTATGACTAAGGATAAGAATTCAATGACATCAACCATATTTATGGAAAGGAAAAAATGTAAAAAACCTGCTAAACAAAACTCCAATGAATAAACTTCCCATTGACAGCATGAAGACTAATATTTATTGTTGTTATGCACAAATTTGTTTCATAATTGTTTTCCAATAACAACAACAGAATCAGGCTAAGAAAAAAAAAGATCTCCAAAAATTGCTGATGATAAAAGAAATTATAGAAAGGAGGACATAGACTGTAAGTGAAAAATTTATCTTGCACGTCTAAAATATAGGATAAATGATATGAATGAAGAAATATAATGAATAAACTTCCATAATATTCATGTACACATGCGAAAAGCATGTCAAAAATAGAAGAACCTAATAATACTGAACATTAACCTGATTGTGAAACATAAAAAGTAATGCAGTTCCATCACGAGGTGCATCTCCCTCAAATACAACTTTGTCTACCTGAATATACCTCAGACGGGGAAACTATTTTATACGGTTAAAACCGTGACCACCCAATTTTACTATTTTACCGAGATCAGGGAGTTGTATCGAAGGTTGGCCCCGTAGTTGATCAGATCAAAGCACGAGGACAAGGTACCAAGTTCAGGATTCGAACCTGTCGAGATCGAGGCTAGTAGCGATCGAGACCAAATGAGACGGATATTGAGCAAGATAGAAGATAACATAATAACAAAAAGGCATTTAATGCCTTAACTTGATTCTCGCAGCTTAAGCAAAAAAATGACCTGATGCGGGAGGGGCTTAGAGTCAGGGATACTGAGATCCTCGGGCTCAAGCGGCGCATGGATGAGGTAGCCTCCGAGAGAGATACTCTCCGAGAGAAGTTGACCTCGGCTGAGCATCAACTTCAAGATGCAAAGGTGGAAAGCAGTAAGTATAAGGATCTCCATGCTGAATCGGTCAACGCGCTATGCACAGCCAAGTCTGAAGCCGACGTACTCATATCCTCGTCCTGGAAGATGTTGCTATTGCAAATGCTCGAGCCAGGAATATATCTGAAGAGACCGAGATCAAGCTGACTCGAGCCTTCAACCATGCCTGATTGGGATCTCAGAGACAGGCTCTCGCGGAAGCACATGCAGGGGGCTTTGATATTTCAGCTCAGATCGAAAGAGTGAAGGCTTTTGAGGAAGATTCGACGGCATTGCTTACTTCTGATGAGGTTTCAGTTAGTGGCTCGGAGAGCGTCGAGGAAGATGAAGAACAAGTCCCCAAGGGGGAAGAAGCTGATGATGACCAGGGGCCGAGGGTCAAACCGTCAAAGGCACTACTCCTGAAGGGACTCCATCCGGTCAAGTGACCCCGACGGTAGATTAGGCTTTTATTTGTTTCTTTTTTTATGTATGGGCTCTAAGCGTGAGCTTTGTAAATATGTTTTGTGAACCCTTATTATACATGAAAGAATCTTCATTTTCTCGTCAGTTCCTGTCTTTCTTTAGCTTTTTTTTTGGAATAAATTTTTATGTTTGTCGATAACCAATCCGATGTGCTGGACTTATAATATAAAACCCTTAGGTTTTTGTTCTTGATGAATAATCGATAACAGGAGATCCCGTGAGGTCTAATCTTTGAGCTAAGCTTAAACTTTGGGGCCTTTGAGCCCGAGCTCGGATGAGGCCTCGAACACAGTGTGCACTGACCTTTAAGTTCTTTAGATATTGATACTTCGGTTTTAAAACATTGGCCCTTAGGCTTTTTAATTTGGCCCTAAGGATTTTTTTCAATTTGGCCCTTAGGCTTTTTAGATCGGCCCTTAGGCTCTTTAGGTTTTCCCTTAGTCTCTTACATATTGGACCTTAGGCTCTTTTTAGATTAGGTCGAATCGACCTCTAGTATGGCTATAATTATCCCCGTTCTAGCTAAAGACTTTTGACGTTTCATTATGCCTTGGCATGTTTTGTGTTCCTCCGACTCTCCGACGGCTTGAATAGGAACCTCGATTATAAGTTGATATGCGACGATAATTGAGTACCTCGTGAGGTTTTCTCGAAGGCTAATTTCTTGAAGCCTGTACATTGTTCGGAGCTGATATTATCGAAGCTCCTTTGCTTATGCCGAGGATAGCCTGATTAACCGATTTTTTCAAAGTGTTTGGAGGCCTTTAGATTTTATGGAGGAAGTCGGACGTCTCCGAGCCGCATTAATTCGGCTTTAGCCTTTTAGTATGACTGTAGTCTTTATGTTCGGTCATAGCCTTTAGTAACCGGGTGAGGTGACCTCGGCCTCAATATCGAGGGTATGCCTTTTAGGGGTCTTACAAGTTTGAATATATATCCTTGGTCTTAGTATCAGGGTTATGCGCTTTTAAGGTCTTATAAATTTGAGTATGCCTCGTTGAGGTCTTATAGATTCGATGTTGCCTTATCGAGGTCTTAGAGATTCGATGTTACCTCATTGAGGTCTTATAGACTCGATGTTGACTCATTGAGGTCTTACGAGTTCGAGTTTTGGTGACTCGATAAGCTGACTGTTGATGACAGTCCCGAGTGTTTGGGCGTGTTTGACCCTTGAGCTGTTGGATGAGAAAATAGTATATTTCTTTGAGTAACAAAGTGTTTTGATAAATAAAAATTCTTCTTCGATTACTTGATGCATGTGTACATGTTTTTTCCCTTGGGGGCTCTATTGTTATACATGGACACGGTTCATTTAAACGTTTGGCTCAATACAGAATTCTCCTATCGAGGACCTCTTAGGCATATTTTGATTTCTTCGAAATAGTAACCTCCAAGGGTGATGCCATCAGTATTTGAGGTTGATTGAAAAGAAGCCTTGAATACTTGTTGAGTTTTCCTTAGGTAGTATATTGGTGTTTCCTCGTTAAAAACCTCGCCGTTAAAACTCATTTGGGATAAAACCCGATCTAAGGAAAAAAGAGTGCAATGCATGCTTTAAAACCCAAGTTCTTTGAGCTGAAGGGTGCTTCGACTCTTCTCAATCGAACACCTGCAATAAGTTAGTATGAAACATAAATGAAAAGGAAGAAGGTTATACCTTAGCAATAATAGTGTTTGAGCATCGATATGTTCCAATTGCCTGGTAGTTGCTCGCCTTCAATGGTGCCAATTTTGTAGGACCCTTTGCCTACTACTCTGAGGACGCAGTACGGTCCTTCCCAGCTAGGGCCTAGCTTCCTTTCATTTGGGTTTCGATTTTTGAGAGAGACCCTCTATAGGACTAAGTCCCCAACTCCGAAGTATTGGAGGTTTGTTCTCCGGTTATAGTACCTTTCGATCCTTTGTTTTTGGGCGGCCATTCGGACCAGTGTGGCCTCTCGCTTTTCATCTAGCAGATCGAGGGCAGTAGTCATGGCCTCGTTGTTCGAATCTTCGGTTGCATGTTGAAATTTGGCACTCGGTTCCCCGACCTCGACCGCTATCAAAGCCTTGGACCCGTATACCAATGAGAACGGGGTCTCTCATGTTCTTGACTTCGAAGTTGTTCGATATGCCCATAGTACTTCGGGCAACACTTCTCTCCATTTTCCCTTCGCATTTTCTAGCTTCTTCTTCAGGTTTTGAATGATTGTATTGTTCATGGACTCATCTTGACCATTTCACTCGGGTGGTAAGGCGTTGATAGGATTCTTTTTATTTTATGATCTTCGAGGAATTTCGTCACCTTGCTGCCAATGAAATGCTTCCCATTATCACATGTGATCTCGGAGGGGATCCCGAATCGGCATATGATGTGGTCCCAAATGAAGTCAATGACTTCTTTTTCTCTTATTTACTCGAAAGCCTATGCTTTCACCCATTTCGAGAAGTAGTCAGTCATAAATAAAATAAATCTGGCTTTACATGGCACCGTTGGTACGAGACCGACGACGTCCATCCCCCATTTCATGAACGGCCACAGGGATAAGACTGAGTGTAGTTGTTCACTGGGTTGGTGAATCATTGGTACGAATCTCTGGCATTTGTCACATCTTCGAACGAATTCCTTGGTGTCCCTTTCCATGCTATCCCAATAGTAACTTGCTCTGATCACCTTTCGAATTAAATAATCGGCACTGGGGTGGTTTCCACAAGTGCCTTCATGGACTTCTCAAAGCACATAGTCAGTGTCCCCTGGTCCTAAACGCACTGCTAGAGGCCCGTCGAACGTCCTTCTATATAGTGTTCCATTCTCGTCGAGTGAAAATCGGGTTACTTTGGCTCGAAGGGCCCTTGATTCTTTTGGGTCCATGTGAAGATTCCCATTTCTCAAATAGTTGATGTACTTGTTCCTCCAATCCCATGTTAGAATTGTTGAGTTGATCTCGTCATGGTGTTATTCAATCACCGATTTGGATAGTTGCACAACAGCCCCCGGGGAGTATGTCATCTTCTTCGACGGACGATTCCAGGTTTGCGAGCGCATCGGCCTCGTTGTTCTATTCCCGAGGTACGTGGACAGAGTCCATTCTCTGAAGAGATGCAATGTCACTTGAATCTTGTCTAAGTATCTTTTCATCCTATCTTCCCGAACCTCAAAACTCCCATTTACTTGGTTCATTACCAGAAGGGGGTCACATTTTCCTTTGATTACTTCTGCTCCTAGGCCTTTGGCCAGCTCGAGACCTGCAATCATAGCCTCATACTCGGCCTCGTTGTTAGTCAGTTTTGAAGTTTTATGGTTTGTCTAGCTATGCCGCCTGTAGGCTGTTTCAATACTATGTCGAGTCCGGACCCTCTCACATTTGAGGCACCATCAGTGAAGAGGGTCTATACCCCCGACGATGTGCCCAATTTTAGCAAGATTTCTTTCTCTACCTCAGGCATAAGGGCAGGTGTAAATTCATCCATGAAGTCCGCCAAAATTTGGGACTTGATAGTCGTCTGGGGTTAGTACTCGATATCTTACCCCCGAGTTCAATGGCCCATTTGGCCAATCGGCCCAATAATTCGGGCTTATGCAAGATTTTTCGAAGAGGGTATGTTGTTAAAACACATACTATGTCATTGAAAATAAGGTCTCAATTTTCGAGATGCACTTACTAATGCAAGAGCTAATTTTTCTAAGTGCGAATACCTGGTTTCAGCATCTCCTAGGGTTCGACTTGCGTAATAGACAGGGAATTGCATACCTTGTTCTTCTCGAACTAATACACCACTTACATTTATTTAATGGTTTGGTACGGACTTATACCACTATTGCAGACTTTGTCAGCTCTAGCCACGTGCCCTTGGAAATTTCCTACCTTTTCACGATGGTCACTGATTTATACTGCACCAGGTTCGAGCACAATGAGCCTTCGATGTGCTTCCTCAAGGGATACAACTCGGGATCGACCAACGAAATCTGCTTCGGGCTCCTCGAGGTCAGTCGTGGGATGCCATAACGGTCCCAAAATCGAACACCCCGATTTTGGCCGTACACAATTTACTTATATAATTATGTTTTGAATTGTAACATTTTTTCTTCTTTTTCCCCCCTATTTATTTGTATTTAATATTTCATAATTTTGATACGTTTAATTGTAACTTTTATGCAGCCGTTTTCGCATTTCGTAGGATTGTGGGGAGGTTTCTTATTGTTTAATTAATTTATTTAATTAACTCAACTACATGTTTTTAACAAAGAAGTGGGGGTGGGGGGTATTCTTTTTTAATTGTATCAGGTGTTTATTTTTTTTTCCTCCTATTTTCTTGTAAATATTTCATTATTTAAAATTATTTTTATTTAAAATTATATTTTAACCTCCAAGTTAGTTAGAGGTTTGTCCTAAAAGTGGACACATGTTCAATTATTGTTTTGACATTTGACATAATAATATAGATTTGCTTATCCTATTATATATAAATAAATATAATATATATGTAGATAGATAGATTATCCATCACAATGGCCTCATCATAACTTTCTTTTTTTTGTTTCTCGCTCGGTGTCCAGTACCCGCATAAAAGTTCGATTATATCCTGATATACGCCACATAAGCCCATTCAAGGAAAGCGTCCCCTGCATCATAACATTTAAGATCATTCAATTGGTTATGGCCTGGCACATAGTGTAATGTTCAAGCATAAAGTCTCACCCTAACCCTAGGGAAATTCTGTTATTAATCTGTATTGCTGTAAAATAAAATAATAATAATTTTTGAATTTCAAAAAAAAGTAAGAAACCTCACTGGCGCAGGCTCTAGTGCAAGATTAGCGCATCCGCGCTAGTGGAATATACTAGGGATAGTGAAAAACTTGACTAGCATGACCACTAGCGCGAGCTGAGCGCGGGCGCGCTAGTCCAGGCGTCCTTAGTTTTTTTTATGAAAAATAAAATAAGAATAAACCGAGCCCACTGAATACACAGTGTATCCTTAAGAAAATTATTCCCCTTAAGTACCCGAGGTGTTGGAATATATCCTCCCAGGATAGAACGATTTAACTCACCGGAATGTTGGTACCAAAAATGCCGGTGATCAACGAACCACTCGAAGGCTGTAAAACACACTGGAATATTTTGTGCAGAAGAAGAAGAAGAAGATGAGAAAATTTAGTAAGTAAAAATTCTAGGATTCAAGGTATATTTATAGCCAATTTAGTACTATTTCTGAAAAGGTTTTGCAAACTTTCAGAACAGCCGTACCTGTTGGAACATGTGTGAATCTTTTCAGAACAGTCATAGGTATTTTGAACAGGTATGAATATTGCGAGAAATTTAAAAATATATTTAAAATAATCCATGAAAGAAAACGGGTCGGACCGGACCGGGTCGTGGGTCATTTCAGATTCGAAATTAATTAAATTAATTAACAAAATAATTTGAAAAGAATTTTGTCCAAAAAAATTAATCAATCAATCGATCTTTGAGCAAATCCGAATCCGAATCTGAATCCGAATCCGAATCCGAAGCCGAAGCCGAGACGAGCGAGCGATGACGCCGACGACGCGAGGCTTGCCTTCTTCTCAACTCTTTAAGATCTAGAAGAAGAGTTTCTCTATATATACACATATATTTTCTTTACTTCTTCCAATTAGGGACAAAGTGCACTAATTCAAAAATTCACTTCCCTTCATTTCTTTTCCCACCATTTTCCATTCACTCTCTTTAAGATACACCAAGCTTAAAGTTAAGCTACACTAAGATTAAAGACCAACAATCCCCCACATGAATGGGGAATGACTATAAAATAAGGGAATGCACAGACGTGCGTGTATTTTACATGCAAGAATTAATTGCATCTGGATAATTAGGTTTCCCTTTGAACTTTTCGTAGTGAACTTATATCGGATATACTCGGTCAATCGGTAGATTTGATATCTTTGAACCGTCGAGATTTTTTGTATACCTAGACAACATAAGTCACACAATCAATCCTTAACCATCTATGGTTCTCACGGTTGTGTTCGTTTCAGCCATGAACACCACCTGGTTTCATGAGTGCTTAGAGAATGGGCCTTTACTTTCATTCCCCTGGAAGCGGCTTATACTTCACACTCACATGGGTGATTCCTAAACGCGTAATCCTAAAGACACACTATTTGGTCATATCCTGCCAGACTTAGCAAATCATTAAAAAGCTTTAAGCTTTATTGACTTATCAAAAAGACTTAATGCTTTACCTTTATTTATGAACATTGTCTCCATCACGAGAATGGGTTGAGTTATTTGACAATGTTGAACCATCATTCATAACTTTGTTTGATCTATTTGAATCTAGCTCTTGGGATCTCCAGTCTGCTAGGTAGAGTTACCGCCATGATGACTTGTCCTAGGCCTTAACCCTATTCCCTTTGATGATATTTCAACTACATCTCTAGATAGGCCTTTTGTTAGTGGATCCGACACGTTATCTCTTGACTTTACGTAATCAACTGTGATAACACCACTAGAGAGTAGTTGTCAAACAGTATTATGTCTCCGTCGTATATGACGAGATTTTCCGTTATACATAACGCTCCCTACCCTGCCTATTGCCGCTTGACTATCACAATGTATACAAATAGGTGCCAAAGGTTTGGGCCAAAATGGAATATCTTCCAAGAAATTCCGGAGCCATTCAGCTTCTTCACCGGCCTTATCTAAAGCTATGAATTCAGATTCCATTGTAGAACGGGCGATGCACGTTTGTTTGGATAATTTCTAAGACACTGCTCCACCCCCAATTGTGAAAACATATTCACTCGTGGATTTAACTTCAGATGATCCAGTGATCCAATTTGCATCACTATATCCCTCGATCACGGAGGGATATTTGTTATAATATAAAGCATAGTTTCAGGTATGTTTCAGATACCGAAAAACTCGTTTTATTGCCATCCAATGTATGTGATTGGGATTAATTGTAAATCGACTCAGTTTGCTAATAGCACATGCTATATCTGGTCGCGTACAATTCATGATATACATCAAAATTTTCAATACTCTAGCATAGTCCAGTTGTGAGTCACTTTCACCTTCATTCTTTTGAAGTGCATAACTCACGTCAATTGGAGTCTTGGCAATTTTGAAATCCAAATACTTGAACTTGTCAAGTACCTTTTCAATGTAGTGAGACTGTGATAATGCTAGACCTTGTGGAGTCTTGTGGATTCTGATTCCTAAGATCACATCAGCAACTCCTAAGTCTTTCATGTCGAATTTGCTAGTCAACATGCACTTTATAGCATTTATATCTAACATGATTTTGCTCATTATCAACATGTCATCAACATACAAACAAACAATGACTTCATGACCCAGAGTGTTTTTAATGTAAACACATTTGTCGCACTCATTGAATTTAAACCCACTTGCCAACATTGTTTGGTCAAATTTGGTATGCCATTGTTTGGGTGCTTGTTTAAGTCCATAAAGCGACTTAACAAGTTTGCACACTTTCTTTTCTTTACCAGGAACCACAAAACCCTCAGGTTGTTCCATGTAAATCTCTTCCTCCAATTCTCCATTTAAGAAAGCTGTTTTAACATCCATTTGATGGATTTCAAGACCATACACGGCCGCTAATGCCACTAACATCCTAATAGATGTTATCCTCGTTACTGGCGAGTAAGTGTCAAAGTAATCAAGGCCTTCTTTTTGTCTATAACCTTTGACAACAAGTCTTGCCTTATATTTGTCAATAGTGCCATTAGCTTTCATTTTCTGTTTAAAGATCCATTTCGAACCTAAAGGCTTATTTCCAAGAGGAAGATCAACCAATTCTCATATGTGGTTATCCAAAATTGATTGAATCTCACTATTGACTGCCTCTTTCCAAAATGCTGACTCAGAAGACTACATAACTGCTTTAAAAGTTTGAGGATCATTTTCAAGCAAGAATGTCACAAAATCTGGTCCAAAGGAAGTAGATGTTCTTTGACGTTTGCTACGCCTTGGATATTCTGCACTTGGAATATTTTCCTTTGGTTCTTCCCGAGGTCGTTTAGGTCTTTCAATTAACGACTCGCAGTCAGTTTTATACGTATAAATGCTTTCAAAGAATTCAACATTATCTGATTCCATTACCGTATTAACATGAATCTCGGGATTATCGAATTTATGGACCAAAAATCGACATGCTTTACTGTTTGTAGCATATCCAATGAAAACGCAATCTACTATTTTTGGTCCGATTTTAACCCTTTTAGGTAAAGGAACTTGTACCTTTGCTAGACACCCCCAAACTTTGAAATATTTCAAGTTGGGTTTTCTATATTTTCATTTTTCTTATGGAATAGATTGCGTTTTGCTGTGGGGTACTCTGTTGAGTATTCGGTTAGCTGTAAGGATAGCTTCCCCCCACAAACTCTGCGGTAATCCGGAACTTATTAATAAAGAATTCATCATTTCCTTTAATGTCCGAATTTTTCTTTCCGCAATTCCATTGGATTGAGGTGTGTAAGGTGCAGTAGTTTGATGGATAATTCCATATTCCGAATATATTTTTGCAAACGGAGATTCAAGTGTGGTAAGCCAGAAGAACACCCTTTGCTGCCATCCTTTGAAGTTGGCTTCAGAAAATTTCCCCAGTTTTTCTGACGGTGGAACAACCATCCAGCTTGACGAGGCTATCGTCGTTGCCGCAACAATAGTAGAAGAATTTCCGTTATCAATTGCCATTTCTCACTCTCAACAACAGAAGAGATTAATTAATGGAAAAATCAGAACAATAAACAATACTATAATCAACAATAAATAGTATATATAATAAATAAAAACCGAAGTTTTTGTATACTATTTCACATAAAACGATGAAATTTTATGTTCTTCAAATCATTTTCTGAATTTCAAAACTCTGATGAAGTTTTTATATCTTCAAATCAGAATAATAAAATTCAGAAGGAGTACAAAATATACATGTTTTAATCTCCACAAATAGAATACAGAAAATAAAAATTTAATTTCCTTAAGATTGTTATTAATCTGTATTGCTGTAAAATAAAACAATAATAATTTTTGAATTTAAAAAAAAAATAGTAAGAAACCTCAATAGCGCGTGCTCTAGCGCGGGATTAGCACAGCCGCGCTAGTTGAATATACTAGGGATTGTGAGAAACCTAACTAGCGCGACCACTAGTGCGAGCTGAGCACGGGCGCGCTAGTCCAGGCGTCTTTATTTTTTCAATGAAAAATAATATAAGAATAAACCGAGTCCACTGAATACACAGTGTGTCCTTAAGAAAATTATTCCCCTCAAGTACCCGAGGTGTTGGAATATATCCTCCCAGGATAGAAAGATTTAACTCACCGGAGTGTTGGTACAAAAAACGTCGGTGATCAACGAGCCCCTCGAAGGCTGTAAAAATCACTGGAATAGTTTGTGCAGAAGAAGAAGAAGAAGATCAGAAAATTTAGTAAGTAATTTACTACTGTTTCTCAAAAGGTTTTGCCACCTTTCAGAACAGCCATAACTTTTGGAATAGGTGTGAATCCTTTCAGAACAGCCATGACTGTTTTGAATAGGTATGAATATTGCGGGAAATTTTCGAATCCGAAGCCGAGCCGAGCGAGCAACGACGATACGAGACTTGCCTTCTTCTCAACTCTTTAATAGCTAGAAGAAGAGCTTCTCTATATATACACATAGATTTTTTTTTCTTCTTCCAATGAGGGACAAAGTGCACTAATTCAAAATTTCACTTCCCTCTATTTTTTCCCATCATATTTCATTCACTCTCTTTAAACTACATAAAACATAAAATTAAACTAAACTAAACTTAAAATTAAGTTACACATGAAGACCAACAAATTCTTTAATGACTTCTTCAGTTAATATTAAAAATTCTGGCCAGCTCAACAAGTGATGTAAACATGAGCCAACTTCATCATTATCCCATCTGTGAATTGGCTACATTACCAAGATTAGCACACTTAATTTTCATAACCGAGAAGTTTTTGAGGCAAATACCATATGATATAAAAGTTGGTGAATAATGAACTTATCTTCTATTCTTATCCGGTTGACTTGATCTTTTTTATGCATATAAAGTGAAACAAACTTTGTACAAGGTTTTCCCCCTCACTTTGATGAATTAATGTGTCCGTTTCATATTAGATGAAGTACTTTTCTTTTTAGTCTGTTTTAAAATAAATGATATATTTTTAAATATAGAAATAATTCAACTTTAAATTCTTCATTTTATCAATTTTTCCTTTAATGAAAATTTTTTATAACCATACAAAAATCATGGCCCTATAAAACTTTTACCCCTTAAATTTTTAAGATAATAAATTTAAAAAATCTTTTATTTTTTTCTTAAACTTTATGTCGAGTCAAACTATGTCATCTAATTTGAAACGGAGTGAGTAAATTCTTTCTTTTTGAACTTTTCTTGAGACGGAGTGGCCCGTAGGGAAAATTAGAAGACGTGAGAAACTTTGGTGAAATTGGTTGGTTTCGAAAGTGACAGCTTGATCCACTCTTCTAATTTATACCTTATGTGCGATTCCATGTTGCAAAGTAGAGGTTCTAATTCCTTTTCTTGAAAATTTTCTCTTTTTTTGTTTTTTGAATTTTCGGAGATTTATGTCAGTATCACGCCACAAAATCGTCAGCAAATATTGTGGACATGAAAATATAATTCACAATTGACCCCATGTGGTATCAACAGACCTTGATCTCACTCAATAAAAAAATAAAAAATTAAAAAACACACTGAAAAGGCTGGTGGCATGCCAAAAGGCACAAACCAAAAAGTAATCCAAGAAAACAAGGGGTGGGAATCATTGGGTCCCTTTCACAATCCATTACTACCTGCCCAGGCCCCAGATATACTGAATGGTGTCTCATTTTAGTACAAACATTCACTGCTTAATCAATTACAATAAAATAAGGATTAACTTTTTTGACAGCTAATTTACCTTCTACAATTATCTAACAACTCTGGTTTTAATACATGAACATGTACTTTAAGAAGTCTTTTTTTACGGTGGACCATAACTTTTTTAAGGACCCGTTTGATCATAAACTTTGTGAAAATAAATTTATATTTTATTTGGTAAATATATGTTTGGCTATAAATTTTGCCTGTATTTTGGCAAAATCTCAAATCTCAAGTCCCAAAACCAGCTCAATAGTTGATTTTGGGTCAAATCCCTCATAATACACATGTTTTTCCAAAATAAATTTGAGAAATACGTTTTGAAAACGTACGTCTAAACACATTTTCATCTTCGAGCCAAACTTCTCAAATTTGAGGATCTATGCCAAACACAAGCTTAAAAGGATTTGCACTTGAAAGTTAAGCCACTTTCTTAAGGAGTGGGGTGACACTACTAATTCTATGATATTATAACCATACTAAACCTTTTTTTTTTACCCTTTCATCTTGTTTATACTTTCCAAACAAAGAAACCTAACAACAATACCTATCAGCAGAAGAAAACATACCTGATGTGAAAAACATATAGTGACATTCCACACATGAAAATCTATGTGGTTGGTTTTTTCGTTTACTGTTTAGCTCATGTCTATTGCACTTCCAATGTTCACATTGGTTACCAAGTAAGTCTTGCTATACCAACAACATATAGCAAAGGCTTCATAGGCAGGGCTTTTTTAATGGAAACTGACAACCAAATGGCACCAAACTTTAGAGCTGCAATAAGTGTTGAAGCAATTAATGAGAAATACACATGTTCACTTGATGTTTTTTTGGGAGATGTGAAGGTTTGGAGTTCTGGTCATTTATCACAGTTTTACACAATAGACAAATGTGCACTTCAGCTGACTCAATATGGAGACTTACAATTGAAAGGTCAAGATGATAAAGTTGGATGGAAAGCTGGCACTTCTGGACAAGGTGTGAAGGTAATTATGAATCTCTTCTATGGGAATTTGAAGTTTTCCTCTTTTTGTTTTTTAGTCCAAATGATATATAAGTACTGTATGGATTTTGACTAAATTGTATATGCAACAAACAATCGTCTTTACTTATTCAAAATTAACTAATGGAGTAATGCGTAGAGTTTTAAACCACTAACTTATTACTCCGTCCGTTCCATTTTATATGACACTCCTTCTTCTTTAATATGTTTTCAGAAAAAATGTCATTTCTATATTTGGAAACTTTATGTTAAAATTTTCAGTCTTATTCTTAGTAACATCGCTTATAGTCATAAGAAAAGTTCTATAGGTATTTTTGCTATATGGTAAAAGAATCTTTCTTTTTTTGTTTTTTCAACTCGGCGGCTAGTCAAATACCGACATATAAACTGAATCTGAGGAAATATGTCTTTTGAGGTAAAACAACAAAAGAGCCAAAGTGTGAGTTGCCATTGTGAAGCTAAATAGTGAATGCTAATATTTTGTTTCTGATATTTCGATTCTGCTGCAGAGGCTGCATTTACTTGGAACAGGTAATTTGGTTTTAGTTGATGCGTTGAACCTGATAAAATGGCAAAGTTTCAATTTCCCAACTAATATTATGCTTTGGGGCCAGAGACTTAGCTCAAGAACTCGGTTAACTTCTTTCCCTAGCAACTCTAGTTTCGCATATTCATTTGAAATTCAGTATGACAAGATTGCATTGTACTTGTACTCTGGAAAATCGAAGTACTCGTACTGGGAATATACACCTTTGGAATTGAATGACCTGAATATAACATATGTTGAATTAACTTCAAACGCATTGGAGATATTCAACGACGAAAACCATAGAATCGGACGGATAAAATCGGAAAAGCCAGAGCCCTTAAGATTTTTAGCGTTGGGGAATAACACAGGGAACTTTGGATTTTACTATTACTCAGCTGACAAAGGAAAGTTTGAAGCTTCATATCAAGCACTAAACACAACTTGTGATCTTCCTTTGGCATGTCGACCTTATGGTATTTGTACATTTTCAGAAGAGTGTTCTTGCATAAGGCTAATAAAAAGAGGAGATGGTTTGCTTTCTGATTGTGCTGAAAATGTAACTGAGGGATTATGCGGCAGAAATGTGTCCCAAATGCTAGAGTTACAAGGCGTTACAAGTGTATTAAGGAGCAATCCATATAAGGTCAATGTTAGCAAAGAAGTATGTGCAAATTTGTGCTTGGATAATTGTACATGTGTTGCAGCATTACATTTTTCAGTTGATGATTCTAAGGATGATCCCACAAAATCCGGAGAATGCTATACGTATGGATTAGTGAGAGGAGTTAAACAAATTGAAAGGAATGGTAGATTGTGTTATATGGTTAAGGTACCAAAGGGAACTGATCAAGATCATGGTGAACATTCTCATTGGAAAAAATGGGTTCCAATTGTGGTAGGAGTGGTTGATGGAGTTGTTGTATTACTTGTTTTGGGAGGGATTGGATTTTATGTAATTCGAAAAAGAAGTAAATCGTATGTAGATACTGGTCCCAACAATTGAACTTGTATAGTTGAGAAATTCTTTTTTTCAACATCACATTTTTGTTCATAGTGATACAAATTGGTAAGGATGAAGGCTTGAGCTACACATGCTAAACTTGTAACAGAGAAGTTAATTTACATGCAGATAGAAGTGAATTGACGAAAATAACCTAGACCAAATGCCAAAGATTGAGCTGAAATTCCAATAAATAGCAGAGTCAGGTATGCAATCTTTTCAGAAGTAAATTTATACTGTCGAAATCGGGCCTACCCGATTCTACTGTCTGATCGAGAAAAGGGAGTTGCCTCAAGGGTAGCCTTGTAATGAGTCAGACTCGAGCTCGAAGATGACACCCCAAGCCTAGTGATCAAAGTGTCCGTTGAGATCGAGGCCAGTAACAATCGAGACCAAGTATGACCGACTTCGAGTGGAGCATAATAACGGAATGGCGAGATATCTGTAACCGATTGATGATCACAGTGAAAATTCCAGAACAGATCAAATCAAGAACGGTTATTGGTACCAATCATGGGATTTACTTCCGTAATTAGAAGTGTACCTTATTTAGGACTCTCATATTATATAAAGAGGAATCCCACTCATTTGTAATAATCATTATTCACCGATAAAAATATATACTCTCGCTACTCTCTTGCTATTTTACTTACTGTTCATCAGAATTGCTCTATTTATTACTCATTTTACTATCCTACCTCGAGACTGTCTCGAATCGAGGTCGAGACTTTACTTACATACTGGTTTGATTTATTTTATTGTCTAATTCATCTGTTTATTGTTTATCAATTGGTATTGAATTAAATCACATATCCTTAAAACCACAATACAAGTTTAATTGTTATCCGAATTTGAAAGTAAACATAAATGTTATTACTTCACAAGAGTTTTTTGTTTTCATTCCTAAACTGATTTGTTGAATTTGTGAATGTCTAACAGATAAGGTTATTGATTATGCCTAGTGCATTATTTGAAATGTATACCTCAGTCATCTGCAATACTGAACAGATGAAAATGATGTTGCTTAAATGTTGGACGGGAAATGGCTATTATATTTTTACTTGACAAATTGTGCAAGCCTGACTTACAAAATATACGGATCATCATCAGCGAAATGTACTTATTTCGTATATTCTATCTAATTTTGTGTTGCGAGGTTGTGAAAACTTCCTTCTATCTCATCTTCATTTGCGTGCACAGTCCGGACGTGTAGCCGGGAAGCCTTTATGTGATAAATTGAGAAAAATAATAATTTTGTATTTGAAATTTGAATAAAGTTGACTTCAGTCAACGTTTTTGGTAAACGAACCCGGATCCGGACCCGTGATTTGACGGTCCCAGAGGGTCCGTAGGAAAATATGGGACTTGGCGTATGCCCGGAATCGAATTCCGAGGTCCCAAGTCCGAGAAATGAATTTTTAAAAAAAATTATTTTCTGAAAAACATAAAGGTTTTTGAAAATAAAATTTGAGGTGAAACCTGTGATATCGGGCTCGTATTATGGTTCCGAAGCCCGGTACAGGTTCGATATGATTTATATGTGTTATCTGTGAAATTTGGTAAGAAACGAACTTAGTTTGACGTGATTCGGACCTTAAATGCAAAACTTAATGTTTATACATGTTTTGAAGAATTTTCCTGGACTTTTAGTTTAATTCATCGTTTTAGTGTTGTTTTATGTGGTTTGAAACCTCGAGCGAGTCCGTGTTAGGTTATATGACTTGTGTGTGTGGTTGGACGGGGTCCTGGGGGCCTCAGATACGTTTAGGATGCTCATCGGATATTATTAGCACTTGGAAGACAACTGAACTATTGTTGGTTCTGGTGTCTCGCACCTGCGATGGACCTTCTGCAGGTGCGGACTTGGCCCAATCCCCCAATCCTCGCAGGTACGGTTAGTTTTCCGCAGATGCTGAACCACAGGTGCGGCCATTTGACCGCAGGTGCGACCCCAGACCTTTTAGTGGTTTTCGCACCTGCGATGGTATTTCCGCAGATGCGGGACCGCAGATGCAGTCCCAGGGGCGCAGGTGCGGAAATTGTTGGGCAATTATATCAAATTCGAGGGCTTAAGACTATTTTCACCATTTCAAATTTTGGAGCTCGGGAATGGCGATTTTTGAAGACTTTTGCACCTGGGTAACTTGGGTAAGTTATTTCTAACCTACTTAGATCAATTTCCATGATTCCTAACTTAAATCTGGTCATTAGAATTTGAATTTGGGTGGAAGATTTGGGAAAATTTTGATAAACTTCATAGATCAAATTATTGAGTATTGGTTGGGTTTTTTTTACCTCCGATTTGAGAGATTTTCATATGTTTAGACTCGTGAGTGAATGGGTATCCAAAAAATATAATTTTTACCGGATTCCAAGACGTGGGCCAGGGGAACTTTTTGGGCGAACTTCCTAGTTTCGCGTATTAGCTTCGGACTTATTAATTATTTTGTTTCCTTGTGATGATATTTACTCTATGCAATCGAATTGTCTAGATTTGGTCCATCCGGAGTTAGGTACTCGTGGTAAGAGTGTGGTATTGAGTTGATTAGTGCAGTCAAGGTAAGTATCTTTCCTAACCTTGTGTGGGGGAGTTACCCCTTAGGATTGAGTCTTCTATGTTTTAGTCCGCGTACGCGAGGTGACGAGTGCGTACTCGAACTTATTTGCAATTAGATTGCCCTTTTAGGGATTTCTGGTCCTTATATTCCCCGTATATGAATTGGACTTGTTATATCTGAATTCCTGATTTCTAGTCTCATCTCTTCCTGTTCAATTTAGAAGTACTTGCCTAGCATTCCTTGTTTCTTATATGATCTTAATTGACTTAAATGAAGACTTTGTTTTTCCTACCGTTCATCTCCTACGGTCCAAAGATTAAAATCTTTGTAATGCTATATCTTCCTTCATACGCTACCTATGTGACTAAAACTAGTATAATCTCGCTCTATAAATGTCTAACAAGTAATTGGAATATCTATACGTTGGTCAAGCATGCATGTGAGTCGTACATTGTGATTTGAATGATTTTCCTCTTAAATACTACTTAGGTTTAATTGATGACTGCCCATGTTGATGGTATTCTTTGATGCTGCCTATTTACTGAGCATTAGTTCAAACTGAGTTCATTCGGTGAAGCTAATTGTCTAAGTGAGATTGGTTATAACTGATTCCCTTGCCGGGATGATTTGGTTTCTTGGTTGTGAACTTGAATATATCGAATCGTTGTTATATTTGTCTTGTTTTCCCCTCGTTATGATGTTTTCTCTTTGTGCTTGGCATTCCTTTCAGTGGCTACTTCTTATGAGTGAGTTTTACAATTTTTGTGATTTAAGTCTTTGTATCGATTTGCTCATCGCCCTTTGCATTCGGTCTTGTTTTAATTCGCACCGATTGTGGTAATATATGTTGTTTCTGTCGCGTTCTGGTTGTTTTTCTCAGTGGCTGCATTGCATATTAAAATTGGGACTACGGACAGCGATCCGGGGGCTTTCCCCCTGTACTGCACTGCATATTTAAATTGGGACTACAGACAGAGATCCGGGAGCTTTCCCTCTGTACTGCATCGTATATTTAAATTGGGACTACAGACAGAGATCCGGGAGCTTTCCCTCTGTACTGCATCGTATATTTAAATTGGGACTACAGACAGAGATCTGGGAGCTTTCCCCCTGTAATGCATCGTATATTTAAATTGGGACTACGGACAGAGATCCGGGAGCTTTCCCCTTGTACTGCATCGTATATTTAAATTAGGACTACGGACAGAGATCCGGGAGTTGTTCCGGTGGTTTTATTATTGAGGAGATTTGGATCGAAGAATATATATATATATATAAATATTGAAAAGTATAGCAGAAAAACAATTATCTCCAGGAAAAGTTATGTCTGAAGGACTTCTATTTCGAAAGTATAATTGAAAAGTATTTGTCTTGCAGGAAAAATTATATTTGAAAAGNAAAGTATATTTGAATACATTCAGAGAAAGTATGTTTCAAAGAAGAAATTTCTCTATTCCGAAATAATTATATCTTTAAAGTTTTCAAAATGAACTCACGATTTAAAGGTTTTCACTCGAAGATTTGACCAGTTTTATTGAGTTATTGGCTAAGGCCTGACGTGAATAAATTGATGCAGTGCTGAGTTGCTAGTGTTTTTATTGGGTTGTAATTCCCGTCATTTGGATTGCATTCTTTTCATTCTCTTTGCGTATTTCTATTATGTTGTCCGTTGATCGTGATTATTGAATTTTCTTCCATATTATTCGATTGTATCGTTAATTACATTGAGAAATCTTTAGATAGATATTTTGTTTCGGTCATTTATACATCTA
>ML302503.1:332-27128 GCA_005239505.1 Nicotiana paniculata | reverse complement strand
ATAAATCCTCTGATGCCCTGATATGGCTTCAAGAGAATCATAGTAGCAACAGGAGAGCGATTGTCTTTGGAAGGCAATTACCCAAGTGGGATCCCAAAAGCAAGTATCTCACTCTCCCTGAGAATAAAATCTGCACCCATTATGGTAAGACTGGGCACTACAAATATGAGTGTACTGCAAAAGAGCAGGCCAGTCGAAAAAATGAGAGGTATGTAAAAAGGAAAAACTGGCTACCAAATTGGGCCAAGAAAAATTTGATTCATCCATTCTCTTATAGAAAAGGACCTAAACTCGTTTGTGTTCTTAAAACTAACCCCTGATTCTTTTGTAGGTTCAAGTGAGAAGAGGCAGCCAAATTTGGTATTTGGATAGTGGTTGATCAAAGTATATGACTGGGAACATGGAACAATTTCTTTCACTTGAAAGTCTCAAAGGAGGAAATGTCTCCTTTGGAAACGGAAAGAAAGGTGAAATTATTGGGGTTTGTAAGGTAGGTAAGGATGACACACGATCCATTGAACATGTGTATCTANATTGTTTTGCAGGGAAAAATAATGAATAACATATATGTCATAGACTTGTCCACACTGTCTGAAAATGAACTCACTTGCTTAAGTGTGTTGGATAGTGATCCCCTCCTATGGCACAAACGACTTGGTCATGCGAGTCTAACTCAGCTTAACAAACTAGTCTCTAAGGACTTAGTGGTAGGACTTCCTAACATTAAGTTCAAGGAGGACAAAGTTTGTGAGGCATGTGCCAGGGGGAAGCAGGTAAGGTCCTCTTTCAAAAGTAAGAAAATAGTCAGTACCACCAGGACGTTGGAACTGGTTCATATGGATCTATGTGGTCCTATGAGAACTCTGAGTAGAGGTGGTAAGATATATGTGATGGTGCTAGTTGATGCTTATTCAAGGTTCACTTGGACCTTATTCTTGGCATCTAAGGATGAATCATTTGATATGTTCACCTCATTTTTCAAGAAAACTCAAAATCAATTAGGACATCAACTAGCATCAATAAGATCTGACCATGGTACTGAATTTGAGAATGCTAAGTTTGCTGAGTTCTGTGATGAAAATGGTTTTAATCATAACTTTTCTGCTCCTAGAACCCCACGGCAAAATGGGGTGGTTGAACGGAAAAACAGAACTCTTGAAGACATGGCAAGAACCATGCTTCTATCTAGCAAACTACCTTCTGGGCTGAAGCAATAAACACTGCTTGTTACATTATCAATAGATGCATGACCAGACCTCTGGTAGATAAAACTCCCTATGAATTACTTAAAGGGAGAAAGCCTAACATATCCCACTTTAGGGCTTTTGGATGCAAATATTTTGTGCGTAATAATGGCAAAGATTCCCTAGGAAAATTTGACCCCAGAAGTGATGATGGAGTATTCATGGTATATTCATCACATAGCAAAGCTTATAAAGTATATAATAAAAGAACTATGTGTGTAGAAGAAAGTGTAGATGTTGTCTTTGATGAAACTAACACTTTTGCTGAGAGACAGGAACCAGAAGATAGGGAGCTTGGACTGGTGAGAAGCAGTGATCACATTGAAGCAAACATGGAAGGTGGAACAGGTGATGGACCAGGTTCAACTACCCCAAGCAACATGACAGGGGGAATACAACATATGCAACCTGGCCTTGATCCTGCTCCACAGCAACAAGACACCATGGAATTGTCTAGGAATGAACAGCTGGTACTCAAACCACACAGATATCAGAGTTCTCACCCTCTTGAGAACATCATAACAGATTTGGCATCCGGAATCAAAACACGATCATCCTTGAAAAATTTGTGTGTATGTGATGCCTTTCTATCCATGATCGAACCAAAGAACATTGGGGAATCCCTACAAGATGCTGATTGGGTAAATGCCATCCAAGAAGAGCTGAATCAGTTTGAAAGAAGTCCAGTATGGCACTTGGTACCCAGGCCACTAGACAGATCAGTGATTGGTACCAAGTGGGTCTTCAGGAACAAGCTCGATGAGGATGGAACTGTTACAAGGAATAAGGCAAGACTAGTTGTTCAAGAGTATAGTCAAGAAGAAGTAACTGACTATGATGAGACCTTTGCCCCTGTGGCAAGATTGGAGGCAATCAGGCTTCTTATAGCATTTGCTGCACACATGGAATTCACCCTTCATCAGATGGATGTTAAGAGTGCCTTTCTCAATGGCTATCTGAAGGAAGATGTATTTTTCAAGCAGCCTCAAGCTTTTGAAATCAAGGAGTCACCTGACCACGTATACAAACTCGACAAGGTTGTATATGGTCTCAAACAAGCACCAAGAGCATGGTACGAACGATTATCAAAATTCCTACTAGAACATGGGTACAAATGAGGCAAAATTGACAGTACCTTGTTCTTAAGGGAAAAGGTTAAGGATCTCCTGGTTGTGCAAATATATGTGGATGATATTATATTTGGGGCGACTTCTGAAAAATTGAGCAAGGAATTTGCTATGCTAATGGGGAGTGAGTTTGAGATGAGTATGATGGGTGAGCTAAAAAATTTCTTAGGCTTGCAAATTAAGCAAACCCCAAATGGAAAAATGATCCACCAACAAAAGTATGTGAAATAATTTCTCAAGAAGTTTAAAATGGAAGACTCAAAGGAAATAGATACTCCAATAGCCACAGCTACAAAATTGGATGTGGATGAACTTGGTTCATCTATTGATCAGAAGCTATACAGAGGGATGATTGGGTCTCTATTATATCTCACTACCAGCAGACATGATATTGTATTCAGCGTGTGAGACTGTGTGCTAGGTTTCAGGCAAATCCAAAGGAGTCCCACCTCACTGCAGTGAAGAGAATTTTGAGATATTTGAAAGGCACCACTGATTTGTGACTTTAGTATCCTAAAGGTAGTAATTTTGACCTTGTAGGATATGATGATGTTGATTATGCAGGTTTCCTGATTGACAGGAAAAGTACTTCAGGTATGGCTCACTTTCTGGGTTCATGCCTTTTGTCTTGGGCTACCAAGAAACAAAATTTAGTAGCCTTGTCTACTATTGAGGCTGAATATGTGGTTGCAGCCTCCTGCTGTGCTCAGTTGCTATGGATCAAGCAACAACTCATGGACTTTGTTATAGATGTGGGATGCATCCCTATTTTCTGTGATAACACTAGTTCCATTAGTATGACGAAGAACCTGGTTCATCATAAGAGAACTAAGCACATAGATGTTAGGCACCACTTCCTGAGGGATAACTATGAAAAAAGAATGATCTCAATTGAATTTTGTGCTACTGATCAACAAATTGCATATATCTTTACTAAAGCACTGAGTAGGGAGCATTTTGAGAGAAACAGGCTTGAATTAAGGATGATTAAAATCACCTGATTGAAAAAAAAAATGAAACACTAACATAGATAATCAACCAGTCTAATCATTGCTCAACATCATGTCTTTATTGTCATACTCTCTTGCCATGTATCAATATGATTCTCTGGTTTCTATGTTTCTCTATCTTTGTAAATTGAGGCAAATTAAGGACTTTAACACGATGAACCTTGTTCATCTTTGGTGGTTCATCTGACTGACAAGGTACGTGCTCATATCCATATAATTATTGAACTAATTACAGTCACACATGAGCATGATTCTATCTATATTTGGTTCATTTCAAATTCTTTGTACTAATCCCTAAATGAACCCGTTCCAAGAAGTCACATCAGTACTCAATTAGCCTAGAGGTAGGGAACTCTTAAATGTCAAATCAATGACACTCCTACAACTATTAGACTTCCACTTGAATAAATTTTCTACCAGTTGTATAATTAATAGCCATATCTTATATAAGGGTCATCATTACTCTCCTCTTCATAAATTAACCATCGAACCAAGATCATTAGTCTTCAAACTCAAAAACTGATCACTCTTTCTTTTCTTCCTAACCTCACTCATAATCATGTCTTCACCACCATATGATTTATCTTCTTCATCACCAAATCGTGATTATGATGGAGGGAACTATGAATCAGATTCAAATTCTCCATCGGTATACAGTTCTCAATCTTCAGAAAAAACCTCAACTCCTGAAAACCCTCATATTCCTGAAAACCCTCCTGTTCCAGAACCCACATCTAACCCTAACCCAGCCCCTCCTGGTCGTCGTGTAAAGGTTCTTGCCAGAAAATTAGTGGCTTCTGGGTCACGTGCAAAATTCTTGGAGGAAATTCTACAGGCTGAAAAGGATAAGAATTCTGAATCGTCAAGTGAATCTTTTAAATCAGCTAACGAGGATGAAGCACCTGGTTCATCAAATTCTGAACAAGGTAATCTCGAGGCAATTTTTGAGTCTGTTAATGCTGAGAATAGGTTTGTTCTGGTTGGGTTGGTAGTGGATGTTGAAGTGCCTAGTAGGCAAAGAAAATCAGAAAAAGGTAAAGTTTTTTAGGGAAAGGGATTTGGGGAGGATGGTACTACATTGACTATTTGTGGTCCCATTCCTGAGAAGGTTGGAGAAGATGTCATAGAGATAGGGGGAAGTGTAGTCGAGGAAGCACCGGTAGGTCTAGCAAGCTTGAAGAAAGGAGCAGATGAACCTGGTTCATCTGGGGATGAAACGTTGGCTGAAAGGCTAAGGAAACTGGGGGAGTCCTATAACCCCAAGAAAAGAAGGACTCAGAAGTCCAAGAAGGCTGCTACCCCAGTTCCTTCCAAGAAGAGGAAAACTTATGTGGCTGCTGAGGCTCCTGTTCCTAAGGTGCGTGATACACGTAGTGCTGTGAGAGAGGAAGAAGAACAGTTTGAGAAGGCTCTGCTTGAGAGCAAGAAAAATAGAGCTGCAAAGGGAAAGGCTAAAGTAGGAGAGCCTGTGGAGACTGTTGTGGTTGAAGAGGATACGATGGACCTGGTCCATCATGAGGAGCAGACTGCTCCTGTTGTGGTTGAGACACCAAAATCAAAAAGGGCTAAGGCTTCTTCGAAGAATTCAACTACAGTGTCTGCTACACTCACAAAATCTGTTAAAAGGACCAGGTTTAAGGCAAGAAAGGTGAAGGTTGTTGAAAAAGATGATGATAGAGAGTGGAGTGGAGAAGATGAGGGGGAAGTTAGTGAGGTGACTACTGATAGAATCACCTTGTTTGGTAAAAGAACAATTCTGAAGGGAAAGTTGGTGAAGGATCTCGAGGAACCTGGGATGAGATACCTGTTGGACACACTGGATGTTCAGGGGTGGAAGAACATGGTTCTTCACATTGAAGGAAGATTGGCTAGAGCTGAACTGGTGGAGTTCATGGGTAATGCAGTGGTTAAGGACGGCAGGGTCACTACCTTAGTTAAAGGAATTCAAGTTTCCTTTGATGCTAAAGAACGGGGAGAAATTCTGCAAATTCCTGCTGAGGGCTACGAGGATTACACTAGGCAAAGATGGCCTAGTTTGGATGGGATAGCCTCAGCAATCAATATTACCAGATTCTTCAGTGACAATGAAAGGGAAATTGAACCCAGGCCAGTCTACAAAAGTGAAATGAAGCCAGAACACAAGTTGCTCTTCGAGTTTGTCATCAAATTCTTGCTGCCAAGACAAGAAAGAAGGCACATAGCCAACTATATGGATCTGACCTTGATGGAATGTTTGTTTAAGGGTAAGCAGATAAATTGGCCAGCCTTCATCATCCAACTCTTGGACAGAGTTATGAATGGAACAAAAGCACATGCGATTCTATATGGCTTTATTCTGACTGTTGTGCTTGCTCATTTTGATGTTCCTGTGAAAAAGGCTGAGATGGCTACTGCCAAAGAGTATCTTGGGAAGGATGCTTTGCTGACTTGCGATTATACTGTCAATTTTCCTGTAGATGAACCTGGTTCATCTAGGAAGCAACATGTCAACAGCAAAGTTATAACTCTGGTGCAGGAAAGCGAGATCAAGGATATGGAAATCCTTCGTTTGAAGTCTCGTTTGATTGCGATTATACTGTCAATGTTCCTGCAGATGAACCTGGTTCATCTAGGAAGCAGCCTGTCAACAGCAAAGTTATAACTCTAGTGCAGGAAAGCGAGATAAAGGATATGAAAATCCTTCGTTTGAAGTCTCGTTTGATTGAGGTTGAAGCTGAGCGGGATGCTCTCAGGGCTGAATTAGCAAAAGAGAAGGAAAAGAATGAGGGTGTTCTTAATCAAATGTTTTCTCTTCTACACACCAAGACCACAACCTCATCTCCACCTTCCCATCCTTAGGCTGTCCAGAGCTTCCAAAACCCCTCTTTAGACCAGTTGTTCTGTTTCTTTTGGTTTTATTCTGTTTTGCTCATGGTTAAGGCTGTTTTTGTTTTGTTTGTATGGTGTTTGATTTATGTTCCTAATCAATGAATTTTTTTTGTTTTGTTATTGACTTGTCTCAATTTCTTAGATAGCTTACATTTATTGGTTTCTTATGATGATTAATCATGTTTGCACCTGCAGTAGCCTCAATGGCCATGAGTAATTGTTAACAACACTGGTGAGTTTATCATTTTGCAAACTTTTTGATGATGCCAAAATGGGGAAGAAAAGTTCTTTTCTATTTCAAGTGATATTTATAACCTAATGATGAACCTGATTTCTCTATGATAAATGCTTAAAAAACATTCAAAGTGTTTGAGTTGTATACAGAGAGAAGCACAGAGTTTGTCATCATCAAAAAGGGGGAATTTATTGACCCAAGTCACTGCATAGTTTTGAAGATTGACAAATGACTGACCAGTTGAACCAGGTCCATTAGAGCACACACACTTGACCTGACGAGTTGGCACACAAACCTTATATGCATAGGAGATGAATGCGATTGTGAAGTATCAATGAACAAGGAGAGTGTCTTCTAATGCGAAAAGGTTGCAAATTGATGAGAGAATAGAAGTTGAATTCAGCAAGGACATAAACGAAGGAAGGAAGTTGAGTTTGATAAGAACTTGTTCTCCCAGGTAGAGTCGTACCAGAACTCGACTGACTTTATAAATAATTGAAGTATTCTTACTTGAATCAAGAACGCACAAGTGCAGAAGTGAATCAAGATCTGAAAGCAAAATTCTCAGATATTTTGCAAGCAGAATTACTGTGCGACACAAATGCTACAGACCAGCTAGAAGAACCGGTTCCATCTGTTTGTCTTTCAAGTCTAGTTGGTTGTAGTTGGAGTTTTAATATTGTATCTTTTCAGCTTTCATAGAAGCAATTGTAATAGGTACGTATTTTTCAAGTTAGAGTTAACTTGAAGCTTGTAGAAATTAGCTAGGGGCTAGTTACTACAAAGGGATTAGAGTTAGTCCTAGGATTACAAAAGAGTTTATTTTGTAAGTCCGTTTGGCTCAGAGTTTTAGTGAAGAGTTTGAGAAAATCCTACTGAGGAGTAGGTCGTGGTTTTTTCACCTTTTGAGCCAGGTGTTTTCCACGTAAAAATCTCTGTGTTTTTACTTTACTGCTTTTATTATTCCACAACAGTAGTAGTTGGAACACCAAGAAGAACCAAGTTCTTTTATTGAGACAACACTCGAAAATTGGGTACCGCACAAAGTAGCCTATCTTCTTGTGTGGTATTGACGTCTAAAACATCACCTAATGGCCTAATCCTATTATCTTTTGGTTTCAATTCCTATTCGGAATTGAATTCGATATTTATTCCTATTTAGAGTTAGTTTTGGCTTTAAGAGAAAGCACCACTCATTATCTATAAATAGGACAACCTTGAAAAATTGTTCTATGCTCATTGGTACAACTCTTTGAAAGACTTAAATACATAAGAGTGATTTTTGAGAGAGCTTTCGTCAAGAGAGAAAAGAGAAGAAAAGTATTCGTTTTTGCTGCAGATTTTTATTCTGATCAGCCCACTTCAAATTACGTTTTTCGATTCGTTAACCGTTGGATCAGGCTGCAATTTTGATTGAGTGTTCGTAACATCTTGTCCCTTTATTTGAACGGTGGAGATCGGATTTGGAGGCTTGTAGCATCTGATTTTATACCTCGAATAGCAGCTCCAGTTTTGTGACTTTTCCTCTTTTTCAGTTGATTTGTCGTTGCTCTTATTGTTATTGTTGCTCCGTGTTTGGCGCTTGTTGTGTAGTTAATTTGGAGAACTTTTGTAACACTCTTATTGTTATAGTGGAGGTTTTGGATCTTTGTGACCCTGTGGTTTTTATTCGATTTGAAAGGTTTTCCACGTTAAAATTTGGTGTTCTTTATCTTCTTTAGTTTCGGATTTGCCTCTTCCTCGACGTAAAAAATTATCGGAGATAAAAATCAAGAATTAGCCATGTCTTCTCCATCTGACAACATAACTCGAAAATCCTGCTTCTCTGGGATTGCAAAGAAGGTTTCGACTTTATTTACGTTCCTGGAAATGGTAGCTAAATACAAGAAATTGTCGATAGAATAAATATTCAGATAGCAGGCAATGAACATAAGATTATACTGGAGTAATAAAAAGCAATAAGGTAGGATAGACTAACTTATAAGTTTTAGTCGAGGGTGTATCGGAAATAGTATCTTTGCCCTTCCAGGGTAGGGGTAAGACTGCGTATAACCTACCTCTCTCCGGACTTCACTTTTAAGATTATACTGAATGATTGTTGTTGTTGTAGACTAACTTATAAGTTTTAGCTTATTTTTTATTATTTCAGCTTAAAGGCATTTGGCTTAATAAATAAACACTGTTTTGGTATGTTTGATTATGAGAACGGGAAAGGGATAGAACCATATGTGGAAATGAAAGGACGGAACGGGAAAGAAAGAAGATTAACGAAACTTACAAATCTGATTTGGAAATCATGCTATATTCCTTTTATCCTATACTTTCTCGTTTATAAAATTCTCTTAATATAATTCAACTTAACATCACAGTAACATCAATAATAATTATTAAGATGAATGTTCAAAACTTAGCCAATATTTACTACAAACAGCCACAATTAATCCAAATAACTGTCTACTTAATTTCTTAAACTAAAAATAGCCAGCGGATGTATAATATATGTAAAATTCTTGTGTAATATATGTATAGCTGTATATAATCTATCTATGCGGATTAAAATGTAAACATTAAATCTAGCCGGCTATTTATGTAGACAGAAATTACACAACATTGTGGAGTTATTTCCGTGAAATAGCTCTCTTGGCAGATTCGAGGGTGGATGCCACAGATGCAGCAGCATTAGCTAATACACCGCCACTAGTGTTTGAGATAGGGGTGCTAAGATGTGGCTGGTGAATTACTTCCACAGGCCTTTGTTCTTGCATTTGCCCCACCGACGATTGGTAATCCAAAGTCTCCACTCTTGTTTCCGTTTGGTTTTGTGCATTCACATCCTGTGTACCCTGTCATTAAAGATCTTTAAATAGGAATTGTGAAACGAAATACTAATCCAGAATTTCCATTTTCTGACTGACAAGACAAGACAAGACAAGAAAGAGTGGTTTGGTCCTTCAAAACATACCTTATTGGCTGATGAATTCATATTGCAGCTCTCTCAGATTTCTTATTCAGGAAAAATGCTAGCTAATATTTCAAATTGTAAATCTGGATTTATAAGACAGCAATGATTTTTAAGTGTAATACCAAGTGATTTGTCCTGACTTTAAGGCCGTGTAAAATGCGAACTGGTGGTTAGCCAGAGATTGGAAGCGAACAATTCGTTTCAGATGCGGACAGAATTTTTCCATTCAATTCTATTTTTGATAATAAATTATAGTATGTCACTTTTGTTTTATGAAGGAAATAATAATCCGCTGGTTCCAATTTTGGGGGCTAAGGCTTCAAAATTTCGATTACAAACAAAAGTATACTATGTCATCAGCTTCAACTTTCAATTCCATTCACGCACTTTGTGTTTTAAGATTCATAGCTTAATGAATTTGCCAAGAAACGACCAAGAAGGGCTCCGCCATGTTATCATTGTAATGCAACTCAAGCAAACATCCTAATTAGAACTTCCAAAAATAAAAAGAAATTTAGAACTTCAACACATGTGCATATCTCATTACTTCTCCTAGGCCAAGTCGATATTTTGTGAAGAGAGGCAAACAATACTTGGATTGAGATTTTCAATAAATAGCAGATACTATCTCAACTAAAAGTTCAAACGTTTAGCAAATACCACATTTATTTAATTTATCAGGTCTTCAGAATAGCAAAATTCCAACTCGTGCTAATAAAACGAATAAGCTCAGGCCACAGGGCCAAAAAATGAAAACTAATACTCTAATAGGCAAAAAGATAAATTTGATTCGAATTCAGGATTTTACTGTCCACATTAAGTCGTATGAAAGAACTTATGAAGTAATTGTTTACCTCGTGTTCGGTTTCAAGAAAAATTACAGAATCAAACCCAAAACCAACTTTAGTATTGATTAAACCACAGCAATCATTATAAGCAGAATAATCCAAGGTCTTGCATTACGATAAAATGACTACAGAGCAACCAGTACAGTTGCCAATACTTGCTATAGGACAGAGATGATGATCAGGCAATGTTGTACAATCGAGCCATACAGACGAACCAGATGGGTTCTGATATACTCTAATGTCTGTACTAGTAGAATTCCTCGAACTGTATTGCTTGGAACTGAAGTATGCTTTGAGAACATATAACTAGAGTAACAAAGACGGTGGCAGGAATTATTTGACAACCCAGAGAGAACAAGTCATTTATCCAGGAGACAAAAGATTGGTCAATATGTCACAAGTGATCCACTGGAATGAACATCAGAAGCATCAGACATCCTTTGCTTGGGAGACAAAGTGTTGCTGGCAGCAATGTCAACGTCAATATTGACAATGTTTTTTCTCTTTTGAGTGTCTACCCTCAGCCTTTCTTCTGCCTCTTCAGATGTGCAACTCAACGTCTCTACCTGCTGGTGTTGCTCAGATATCATAGCTTCAGCGTCTGTGACAAGTGATGCATCATCATCCATAGCATACAGAATCCTCTTCACTGCTTCAACCACCTATAAACGTGATACAAACAAAAATCAATATGCTTAGTTTGCTGCTGTAAGAAATTGTACTAATTTTCAGATAAGAGAATAGAAAGATTGGTACAGGGAGGTTTTCAATCTCTGGACACTGGCACAGGATCTCGATGTCCCTCAGCTTTGCAAAGTAGAAGTCCCTTTCCTTTTCAAGACTATCCACTGATAACTTCAATTCGGTAATCTGCATTGAATTTAGCAATTAGCCTTCAGTCGTTCAAACAAAACCATCTCCGATCTTTTAGTACTACCTGTTGTTCGTGTGCAGTACGTTCTGTTTCAGAATAGGTTGACGCTCCGCCACTCGAAGAAGGCCTGGACACCTTACCAGATTGATTTGTGCTGTTTACATGAGGTACATCATTTCTTCTAGCATTATGAGGGGCATGCTTTGGAGCGGTTGAGGCATTTTTGGCTGCAGTATGTGAAGTAGCAGATCTTTTGTTCACTTCTTTGGCACCCTTGCAAGCTTCCCTTCTCTCAAGAGGATTGTAGCTGACATTGATATAAAAAGAAACATCAGCTCTCCATTAGGCAAGTTTCTATGTCATTTTGGTAGTTGAATATAAAGGTATAACCTCACGTAAACACATGCTGGCTTACAACTTCAAGACAGTAAAAGATGGCATCCTTAAGGTAGGCCAACTTAAAGATAGACAACTTCCAAAAGTATAAGATTGAATAATCCTAAACACATGGCAGGCAGAATCCATAATATGAAAGGTCATACAGTTATTTTACACAAGTAGCATCACAAGACTACCTTGCAATTGATAGAGTAAATCAACCATGAACTTTTATCAATTCAGAACTAGTTGGGTTAGTTCAATGAATCCTCTATTTCGAAACCACTCGCCCATTTAACACCAACCTGAGTGGTGGTGTAACACATGGGAGCAGAACCCGACACATTTAATCATAAAGATTCATCATAATTTAACTATTCTTATCCTAGGTTTCAACATAACATAACCTTTCACTTTTATTCGGACTTGGGACGCGCCATGGTTTGCAAGCAGGGGTGAGATTGCAAATCTTATACATGTCAAGTTAAAATCCGTGAAGACTACAATAATTCACTCTCCAGCATAAATGTGGCAAAGGTCTGTGCGGAATAACAACAAAGTGAAAAGGAGATAAAGAAGCAGATAATTAATTGAGAACTTCTGCCTCTTAAGAGTTGAAAATGGATATTCTGACTTCTTGTGGAAACTAGTAAAGATTCTCTAGAAAAAAGGATGGTGGACGTGGTTAATTATAAAGAAGAAAATAGAAATCAGAACACTGCTGCTATAATATCTCCCAGCAACACCAGGAGTAGATACTAACCAGCCCAACCTGTATATTCTTTCGTTGTATAATTGGGGTGTCAATTCTTACCCATAGAAGATTAGAAGATGCCTAAACCTTTCGAACACTAACTGGTCGGAAGAGTGATAAAATCACATAAGAGTTATGATGGATGTAGCCTAAATCCACCAATTCAAAAGATTGGGTCAGTTTGGACAACGTTACTACTAGCAAAATCAACACATTAGAGTGCTTTAACCAAATATAAAATATGAAAAATGAAAACAAAAGAATGAAAGACATAGCCCTAATCATCGGGTTAAAGATTCTAGACGGTAATTTAACGACTCCATTGCAAAGCTGGACACTAAGAAAACTGAAGAAAAAAAACAGAACAAATCAAGACAAAACAACTGAATTTTGAGTATCCGACTTGCAACACATTTCATTTTAACTCAAGCAAATGTTGGAAGGCTGTTTTTCGTTTCGTGATTTCGACTCATTTCACTCTACAAATTTGACCCAATTTACTTACTCAATAATCCTAGGTATTAATAAACTCAACTCTCTTTGCTGAACTTTTTCTTCCTTGTGTCTCCTTCGATGCACAATTTCTGTGCCCTAACTTCCAGCTTTCCCCTTTTTCCATTATAACAGGAAATTCATGTCTCAGTACGAACATACACAGACCATACGTAAAGGTTGTTGAAGGAATTAAATTAGATGCAAAGCACAAACAGAGGTTGAAAACGTTACTTGTGTGAGTTGCCTCGATTAACAGAATCGCAGTATCTCTTCAACCATTGCATGAACTCCAGGTTGTCAAGAGGTCTTCCTTTCACCAGTTTGTTGACCTCAATGTGCTAATTCCACAAACACATAGTTAAACATCAATTGACTATTTTTTTTTTTTTAAAAAAAAAAAAGCAAATATGGAAAATGATTTTCAAAAGAGGTAAATGAGGATACAACTGAATCTAGGAAAAGGAAACTTAAAAATAGAATATACCTTGGTAATTTTGAGTTTGTTGAATACATCTTGAAGAACCTTATAGTTCTGGATCATCTCATATTCATTCTTAGCGTCGAAATTGACCTTGTGCATAGGGACTAGCCCTGGGTGAGCGGCATCCATCAGCTGGCAATGAACCGCACCACCACACGCCTTGAAAGTGTATCAATTTGAAAAAGTGAATTGTGAATTAGCATTTCAACAACTAAAGAAGGAGAGCAGGAAAAAGGAGAGATTAAATACCTCTTCGACTTTGGAAAGACTAAGGTGAAGTGTTGAATTGATCCAGGCAAGGATCTCTGATCTGCCGACGAAGTATGCCGCATCCATCATTCCTATGTGTGCCGCCATTTCTGCTTCACCTTTCTCTGTAGAAGGCTCCGTAGAGAGAGAAAGAGAGAGTTTGAAATGAGGGTTTGGGCGGGATTTCTTGCCCTGCTATAGATTTCAATTGAAATTGGTCGGTGATATGTGGTTTCGGATCGTCACCAAATGGGCCTATTTCAGGAAGGCCCAAATTTGATGACCCAAGTTCGCGCTTCTTACGAAAATTTAGTTGGTACTATAAGTTAAAAAAGAAAAAGATAAGTTAAACTAATTGGTAATAACGGCTTACGTGTTAAACATTTCTTACTATCTCCCATATCAACCCGATTCTTATTACAAAAAGCGCAAAAACAAACCAAAAGTAGTTACAGTTTGACAGTTCTGTTTCTTTTTGATTTGGTTAACACATTTTCCAGAAAATAAAAAAGTGTTATAAATGTCCAGCTTGAGATTTGAAAAATCTTGCCATATCTAGATTTGTATTGATTTTGAGACTAAGAATTAAATTTAGGAAGTTACGTAACAATGCAATAACATATATAAATAGGTTCATTCATGAACCTAACGGAGACACTTTGAAACGAAGAAAGAAACGTTCTTTTCTACTATTATTAATCTTAATTACATAATTCTTGTTATATTGCTTTTATCTCATAACTCGTTATCAGCACAAAACTCAAATTTTATCATTAGTTATCATGTTACACATTCCTCGAATATATATTACATGTATTTGTTTTATGGTACAATAGTAATATGATAAGCATATTCGGAAACTTATTTGTTAAGAAGAATAGCTAAAATGATTATTTTTCATGAAATAATGAATATTGCTTGAAGAAGGATAATAGGTTTCTGATAGCACTACAATTTCTTTTCTTTTTTTATTAAAAGAACAAAAAAAGGCACAGCAACTTTAATGTGTATTTAAAAGAATAAAATTTGATGAATTACTTGGAATGCTAGCAAATTTTCTCCGTCTATGTAATACTTTATGTCACTTGGCTTGCTGGTTTCTTTATGATGTCTGTTTAACTTTTATGCCTCCTTCAACTTCTTATTTTTCTTTCTTCATCCATATGTATGTCATGTTATATAATTAGTGTTTATTATTTGTAATTCTTTTATTATTATGATAGTTTTTCGTTATGTCCAACTTATCAAAATTTGAATTTGTGGTATTTGACATCACCGAAAATAATTATTTATCGTGAATTCTTAATGCTGAAATTCATCATGCTGCAAAAACTCTTGAAAATACTATTATACAAGACAATGAAGCATCAGGACAGGATGTGACGACCCGACAGGTCGTTTTGAGTATCTACACTTCGCTCGGTATTTTGAGGGCTCGAGTAATTCCGTGTTATGTTATGGGACTTGTTGGTATGTTTGGACGTGGTCCCAAGGGGCTCGGATGAGTTTCGGATAGGTTTGGGTTGTGTTGCGCTCGTTTTTTTAATGTTTCGACGTTGTTTTTTCAAGCATAAATAGTATTATATTAAGCAAATTAGGTCCAATTTCTGCTTTTATTAAAACATTATATCCGTATCATAATTACGGAGCCATAGAAAAAAGAATCGTCGAATTTGGACATTGTATGAGGAGTTTATGGTTATTTTACTAAGAATTGGGTTGCCAGATTTCAGATTAATTACGAAATTGCCACTGACTTCGTATTTAAAAATTTGCACTATTTTCAAATATTGAAACCAACATATCTCCTTCAATATAAGGTCAAATTGAGTGATTCAAGATCCTACCTTGACTATAATTTCACAAGAAATTCATTGCAGACATCAAAACCGAGTTTCGAGATCATTTGGCACAAGAAACGAGGCAGAATAGTGTTAAAATGAGGGTTTTATTCATTTAACATATTTTGAGTTGGGGAGCTCGAAATTTGGCAATATTTTAGGCAATTTTCACCATATGAATTGGAGTAAGTGTTCTCTACTCGATTTTGGTTATATTCCATGAATCTATCTTCAATTTTAGCTTTTGGTTAATGAATTTTAAAGAGGAAATTGGGGGTTTTGGCCTAAAGTTTCATAATATGAATTTTTGAGTTTTGAACATCGATTTGGAGTCAGAATTGAGTGAAAATACTATGGTTGGACTCGTAATTGAATGGGTTGTCGAATTATGTGAGTTTTGTCGGATTTCGAGGTGTGGCCCTAGTGCGATTTTTGGCCGGATTTGGAATTTAATTTAGGATTTGATCTTTTTTTTATTAAACTCAAATTGTATTAATCAAAAGTATATATGTACAAAGTCATGTAACTGCTGACCAACTACAATCCATTATCTATAAAGTCATCCTAGATTATAATTTCCATCTAACCAACTAGGCATTGCTGCTAATCACAAGAAAATTAAACAGTTCATTACATAAACAGCTAAGCAAATCTGTCTAAACTATGTAATGTCTGCTACCACTTAGGTTGTCCTCTGCCTCGTGTGTGCACATGTAGGACAATTTCTCTGCTTATTTTGTGTTCCTCAAAGACAACTTGCTGGAAGCGAATCATGTTTATCTCCCTCCATATACTGTATATGAGCATAGCAAACAGATAGCTAATGATTGAAGCTTTTCCTATCTTTTTCCTAGCCATCATGCTTGCCCAATTAAGCTCTTGTTTCCATCCTTTTATGCTCATTTTCATGCCTAGCCATAACAGTAATCTGGTCCAAACTCTGCTGGTAATTGGGCATGCAAAGAAAAGGTGATGCAGTGTTTCAGTAGCAGCTTTGCATAAGACACAATTCTGCGGCACCTGTATTCCAATTCTACTCAGCTTATCTACAGTAAATAATCTTTCATGTGCAGCCAACCATAATATGATTTATTTAGAATTGTTTTTTTGGGCTTTATTCGATGTATTTGAGTTGTTTTGGCTAGTTTTGAGACGTTCGGAGGTCACTACGCGCGTGATGTCATTTTTGGAGCATCGCTTGGCTTGCTCGGTATTATAATTGACTTGTTAGAGGTAAGTGTTTTGCCTAACCTTGTTGAGGGAATTCTTCCTCTTATTTGTTATTGTTTGCAACCTGCGGGGGTGATACATATATGAGGTGGCGAGCGTATATATATGTGCCGGGGTTAATCATGCTTAGGGGTGGATTATGTTACATTTATGTTTGTAGAATTTCGTGACCTCTTGCTTCATGCCTCACTTAATTTCTAGATTTTAAGAACCTAGTGTTAAATGTTAGAATCGAGACTTAGCCTATTATAACTTGATCGAATTTGATGGAACTCTAAGAATACATTGATGTGTCTAATTCGATCATCTCTATGCATAATCATTTATACATTGTTACGGCCAATATTTTGAGATGCTAGATTCCATACTTGTACTGTTGATAAATTGTAGGATATGTGGAAGTACCTAAATTATGTGTTCCTTGAGGGTTCATTGAATCATTGTTGGCTTGGAAATCAGTGATTGAGAATTTGTTTGGAATATTCGTTTAGACACTCTCCTTGATGTTATTTATACTTCTTGCCTTGCTATTTTATTGATATTCATATGCTTGGTAAAGAAGCGTGTAAAGCACGAAGGGTGATGACGTGTCATTTTATATTCATTATTATGTGAGGAAGAGTGTAAAGCACGAAGGGTAATGCCGTGCCATTTTATATTCATTATCATGTGAGGAAGAGTATAAAGCACAAAGGGTGATACCGTGCCATTTTATATTCATTATCATGTGAGGAAGAGTGTAAAGCACGAAGGGTGCATATACATTATCATGCGAGGGAAGAGTGTAAAGCACGAAGGGTGATACCGTGCCATATCATGTGAGAGTAAAAGCACAAAGGGTGATGCCATACCATTTCATTTATATTGTTATGCTTTTAATATTGTGAGGTCATGGAACGAAGGGTGTTTCCATGCAGGTGAGGATAAGGGACATGCATTATGATGTGATATGTTTTCCGTGTATACATTTCCGCCTTTACCTCGAGTTGTTATTGTCGAAATTATATATTTTGTGTGATATATTGTTATTGTCCCGTACTTGACCTCTATCTCAATTGTTGTTGCTTTATCTATTTCTTTTACTTGATTAACATGCCTATGCCATGCCTATTTCCTGCGTTTAAAATTATACTCATGTCATACCTTTTCCGTCACATTCTAGTTTAAGCATTCCGTCATGCTAGTCATTCACGCCTTACTTGTTAACTTGTAAAGATCATGTGTTTCCTTCTTATTTGTCATATTTGTACTTAGGCCTCCAATATGCTAGTTAATTGACATTGATATCCCTTACTTTCCAATTGTTATTATTATTCATGTGCTTTCCATTTAGTTCTTTACTGTTGCCCACATGTATATCCTTGTCCATTGTTGTTACTCGCGTATTTCCTTCTTTGTAATTCCTGTTATCATGTTTCTGTCATATGGTTGGTTCTGTTATACGTACATTTGGAAGGATGAGTTGAACGCACGAAGGGTGTTATCGTGCTAATTGATTTGTTATATAAATTTATTTATATGGTGAGGATGAGATAGAAGCACGAGGGGTGTTATCGTTCCATGTGACTTGATATCTTGGATACACTTCTTATACCAGGAAAGATTGTAAATCTTCTACTGTAATTCCTGCTAGTAATTGTTTACTGTCTCATAGAGTTGTATATGGTACTTTTGTCTATTATGATATGAACTGCCTATATTGTTAGTCTAATGTACAGGTTATAACAAATAGCATCTTTCAAGTAAAAGCCTCGTCACTACTTGGACGAGGTTAGACAAAATACTTACTAGTACGTGGGGTCGGTTGTACTGATACTGCTCTTCTGCACATATTGTGCAGATTTTGGAATGGAGCTGCTGGTGACGTCGGATGCTGATTTGGAAGATGTTCGTGTGTTTGGATATAGCGTCCACTTGTCCATGGTAGCTTAGGTTATTGCTAATCTGTTTATGTAACCTTCAAGCATAACGTGTATTTATTTGTATCAGTTTTGAAATTCCAAATCTTAGAAGCTCGTGATTCGTACTACCAGGTCTTCAGTAAATTTGTAAATGTTCAGCTAATTCTTTACGATTTTCCTATAATCTCTTTTGGATTGTATTTTCTATTAGTTGGCTTACCTAGCAGATCGACTTAGGTGCCATCACGACTAGTGGTTTTTGGGTCGTGACACAGCATAAAGCAAAGGCTATGATTTCCCTTCGTCATCATTTCGATGAAGGGTTAAAGACTGAATATTTAACCCTGAAAGATCCATTTGAATTATGGAGAAGTTTGAAGGAATGACATGACCATATTAAGGCAACAGTATTACGAAGAGATCGGTATGAATGGATTCACTTACGATTACAAGATTTTAAAACCGTAAGTGAATATAATTCTGTTGTATTCAGGATAACTTCCTAACTTATATTATGTGGGAAAACTGTAAATGATGAGGACTTACTGGAAAAGACTCTTTCTAATTTTCATACCTCAAAAATGATATTGCAATAACAATACCGTGAAAAGGGTTTAAAGAAATAGACTGAATTAATGTCATGTCTCCTGATTGTTGAGCAACATAATAACCTTTTAATGAAAAATCATGAAACTAGTCCCACTGGATTTGCACCATTTCCCGAAGTGAATTTGGTAGCAGGGAATAAAAGTATGAAAGAAGATAAAATATTTATCGTGGTCGTTTCCGTGGGCGTTGTCGCGCCCCCTTTTTCTCGCAAAGTCGGGTTTCGATGATTGACAACTCCTTTTGAGAAGGGAAAGGAATTGGTTATTGAGAGAGTCTCCACCTAATGGATTAAGGTGCGTTAGAGCACCTATTACAAATGACTCAAGTTATGCTAGTTGTGTCACCAAAGATCGGGTAAGGGCTCAAATTACATCGAGGGGAAGGGGTTAGGCACCCCTCGAGGTCCACAATGGTGGGTCCCAGTCGAACTTAACTTATGTGAATTAGTGTGATAAATAAAGCGGAGGAATTATTTAATAGGGATGGGGTTCCTAAGTTTTTTAGCCTATAGGATCACCCCGTGCAACATAAATATGCAATACCCTATATCTTTATAAGGGCATATTGGTCATTAGCATAATAGTAATAAAAAACTACTACAAAAAAAAACAATGAAACTAAATAAAAGAAACCCAAAAAAAAAGGATACAAGTGGGCTTAGCCCATTAACGTGACATAAGTCACAAGGGTTATAAAAATCTGTCAAATTAAAAAAAAGGGCAAGGGAAAAAGGCTGCTTCAAGAAAACGAGAAAAAAAAAACAGAAACGGAGAAGGGAAGAAAGAGAAAAGAAGAAAAGAGAGGAAGAAGAACAAAGTTGGACAAAAGCTTTAAGAAGAATTGGGGCTTGATATTGAAAGTATTAAAGTCCTCCTTCGACTCAAGAGGTTAACCTTCTTCTTCTCATTTGTTGAATTATTTCACTGAATCTATGCAATTTCATGTAGTACAAAAGAATTCAATATCACCTTTTCTCTTATATATACAATTACTATGGAGATGATAAGGTGATAAAGGTTTGGTTTAAGCACTGATAGGTCTAATTTTAGAGGAATAAATTATACTAAATAGTTTGAAATTGATAGAATTATGGACTAGTTCTATGATTAAATATAAACTCACAAACTAAAACTCAAACATGAACCCCGATGATTGGGTATTCTAAATTAGTGATGGATTTAGCCTAGATGAGGCAATTAATATGAGATCGATATTATGTAATTATAGATTGATTGGAGGAATTTATACGAGTTGCTTGAGGTGAAGCAGTTGGTATTTCGGCACTAGTACGGTGAGTAGTAATCATACCGCAATTTGTGTTTTCATAACTTGCATGATTTACACATGATTTTTTAAATATGAATATGTTACCGATTATTTTGAGTTGCATGAGGGACAAGTCTTTTACTTGATATGATACCGAAATAGTTATTTGAGATGATTACCGTTGTTTTAAATATTCCTGTTGTCACTAGATATGTTCTACCATTACTTGAATTTATTGTTATCGAAATGAAATTACATGATTTGATAAGAATCGAAATGCCTTATATTGTGTTAAAATATTTTCCTATGAGTATATACGGATTCAAAGACAAGTATAAATAGGAGTAGACTTTGAAGGATCCCGTAACTAACGGCGGGTTCGCTAGACCTGGCGCACCTTGTAATTATCGATTGCCGTATAGCCCTCGCTAGTGGGAAGGTAGAACTAGCATACTGTTACTGATTTCCCTCGAGTAGGGACTACTGATATATATGAGTTCTTACAAAGAAGTCCACAGTTATACCGATTACATGATCCGTTCATTGAAACCTCCCAAAATATGAATATTGATATTATACAGTGGTTATCGAGCTTATTACGGAATTGTCAATCGTATTATACTTCAAGAAAAACATGATGAGACTGAAAATTGTTTATTATTTCTGAAAAGGGCATTTTTATGATAATTTATGTTTAATATACTAGCATGTTTTCTGACTTGTCCCCAAATAAAAACGGTTGTGGTTAAGTGTTATTACTCACTGAGCTAGCGACTCATTCCCCGCTAATTTTTTTTACAGAGACAGCAGCTGACGCAGGCGAGGATTTCGTTAATTAGAGCGCACAGGTTGATAGTTCTCGGTGAGCCTCGCACTTGTTCGTGTGGGCGGAGATTTTATTTATTTTCATGGTCTTTTATTTGAAATCTTAGAGTCGCTCCATAGTCATTATTTTAGTGTCATGTATATTCTTTTGTTATTATAGTCTTATGTTGAGTATCGTTCTCATTTTTCAAAGTTGGAGATAAATTAGTATTTCTAGTGGTTATTTGGTGGTTTAGTTATGGTGGAGACTTGTATTGGTTAATTGACAAGTTGTCAATTGTTTGGCATGATATTGGGATGTTTGGTTGTTGATTTGAGATATGAAATTATTTTTGGGAGGGTCTAAAACAGGGGAAACTCTGTCTGTTTTTCTGTAAAATTACCGATGAGGCTTACTTGGGAGAACTTGCTCCTAAGCGCCGGTCACAATCCTAAATTGGGTCTTGACAAAGTTGGTATCAGAGCCTAGACTTTAAGTCTCGAGTCATGGAGCAATGTTTAGTAGAGTTTTGTTCATGGGTATGTAGGCGCCCATACTTATGATCTCAAGGCTACTGAAAATCTAGGAATGTTTTCCCTTCTTTCATTCTTTGATCGTGCGTTCAGATAACTTGAGATTGACTTTGGAATATTTCTTTCGCAGATGGCTAGGACACGCACACCCTCATCTGCTGGACGTGGTGCTGGACGTGGTGCTACCCGGGGTAGAGGTCAAGTTGGGGTTAATCAAACTAGAAGACAAACTGCTCCTCAACCTGAAGTTGGAAAATGGATCAACCCCAAGTTGTTATGCCAGATCAAGTGCAAAGGCAGGGAGTTCAGGACGCTCCACCACCAGCGCCAACTGTTGTACCTACTGTTGCCTTACCTGCCGATGTAGTGGCAAGGTTATTGAATGTGTTGGAGGCATTGGTGCCTGATCAAGGTGGAAGTTCAGCTCCTCAGGCTACTTTACAGACACAAGCACCTGCACAGACTCAGACTTTTGGAACTAAAGAAGTATCCCTACAAGAGTTCCTGAAATTGAAATCACCAAAATTCACAGGTTCCGATAATTCAGCAGATCCTCAAGGTTTCTTGGATGGGACACTCAAGGCATTACGTGCTCTAGGATGTTCTAGTGACAGAGTTGTGGAGCTCGCAGCATACAAACTAGAGGATATGTACAACACATGGTATGAAACTATTGCTAGGAAGGACAGCAAGAGCAGCACCGCTGACATGGGACTAGTTCACTAAGTTGTTCAAGAATCATTTTCTTCCGGACAGCCTGATGCAAAAATATTCTAGAGAATTTGAGAGATTGGTTCAGACTCCAGATATGGATGTGTCAACATATAACACTAAGTTCTGTAAGCTGGCTATACATGCTCCTTACTTAGTGCCTACTTAAGAAGCTTGAGTTCAGAGATTTGTTGATGGATTGGTTGATCGCCTATACACTGCAGTAGCCCCACAGATGAAGACTTTATCCTACTCTGATGTAGTCTACCTTTCTAGAAAGATTGAAAACAAGGGACGTGAGGAGCGTGCAACTAGTGATTTACGTAAGAAGGCCAAGACAGGAGGGGCGTTCAGTGGCGGTTTTAGTGAAAATAGAAGAGCAGGAAATCAGGGACAACAACAACAACAGGGTTCTCAGACAGGGACACACATCTCTTCACAGTCCACATACAGACCACATTATAGACAGGGCACTAGGGGATCGTCAGCATTTGGACATCGAAATTCTGGGCAGATATATGCCACTACTCATGTCTGCCAGACCTGTGGTAGATCACATTTGGGCCAATGTTGTGTTCTAACGGGAGAGTGCTTTCGGTGTGGCCAGTTGGGACATCACTTAAGGGACTGCCCTCAGCCTCCGAGAAATTTCAACCAGGCTTATATTCAGTCAGCTGCACCGACTCAGACTACTCGTAATACTTCAGGTGCTACAGGTACAGGAAATAGAGGTCGAGGTGCTGGAGACTGTGCTACTGTGAATCAAGGACAAGGGAATGCTGAGGTCAGGCGATAGTTTTTGCATTTACTAGAGAGTATGCTCAGGCCTCGAATGTTGTGGTTATATGTATTCTTTCTGTCTGTTCATTTGATGCACTTGCGTTGATTGATCCGGGATCTACTCACTCTTATGTGTCCTCATACTTTGCTTTGAGGTTTAGTAGACAGCCTGAGCTATTGAATGATCCTTTTCTAGTTGCAACTCCTGTTGGAGAGTCTCTATTAGCTGAATACGTGTATCGTGCTTGTCAGATTCGGGTTGAGGGTAGAGATAATCTAGATGACCGTATTGTAATTGATATGATTGACTTCGACATGCTGATGGGAATGGACTGATTATCTTCTTACTATACTATAGTCGATTGTCATGCAAATATAGTTAAGTTTGAGATACTAAATGAACCCAGTTTTATTCTACGAGGGACTCAAGTTCCAGAGACTTGCAAAATTGTATGTTTTATGAAGGGTCAACGACTTCTAAAGAAAGGTTGCTTGGGTCTCTTAGCTATTGTAAATGATACAAGAAAGGAAACAGTTAGTATAGAAAATTTACCAGTAGTGAGAGAATTTTTTGATGTATTTCCTGTGGATTTACCAGGATTGCCTCCAGTACGAGAAATAGACTTTGGTATGATTTTCTACCTGACACGCAACCCATATCGATACCCCCATATCGAATGGCACCAGCAGAGTTGAGGGAGCTAAAGCAACAGTTACATGATTTGTTAGATAAGGGTTTTATTAGACCTAGTGTATCACCATGGGGTGCACCAGTACTATTCGTAAAAAAGAAAGACGGATCCCTGAGAATGTGCATTGACTACAGGCAGTTGAACAAGATAACAATATGCAATAAATATCATTTACCTCGTATAGATGATATGTTTGATCAGTTACAAGGAGCTGCCCGCTTTTCAAATATTGAACTCCGTTCTAGTTATCATCAACTTAGAATCAAAGATGAAGATATTTCTAAGACTGCTTTCAGAACTAGATACAAGCACTATGAGTTTCTTCTGATGCCTTTCGGACTGACAAATGCTCCAGCTGCATTCATGGATTTAATGAATAGAGTGTTCAAGCCGTTTTTGGATAGCTTTGTAATAGTATTTATTGATGATATCCTGATATATTCTCGTATTCAAGGAGAACACGAGAATCATCTCAGGACTGTGTTGCAGACATTGCGAGAACATCGACTTTATGCTAAGTTCTCAAAGTGTGAATTCTGGCTAGACTCGGTAGCATTTCTGGGACATGTTGTGTCCAAAGATGAAATTATGGTAGATCCTAAGAAGACCGAAGATGTCACACCCCCAAAATCCAGACCGGCCGTGATGGCGCCTATCGTGGAACTAGGCTAGCCAATAACCACATGTTTACAATTTCTTTCAAAATCCCAATCCAATTTCAAGAATTTCATAAAATATACAGAGTTTACTAAATAAAGTAGTCCAATCAACAGTGCCACCAATCCCAAAACCCGGAGCCAACATGTCATGAGCATCTAAGGAAAATAAGACAAAGGTATACTATTATAATACAAAACCTCCGAGTAAATAGCTGGATACAACAAGAAGGGAAAACAGAGATGCTGCGGATGCTGAATAGCTACCTCTATATCCCGCAATCTGGCTCCGCACGGAATAAATGGCTAATGCTCGGTATCTACACCTGAATCTGCACACAGGGGTGCAGGGAGTAATGTGAGTACGACAACTCAGTAGTAATGAAAATAAATCAAGTCTAAGCGGCAAGGAAACACATAAAATCATTGTCATGAAATCACAATATACACAGCCTTACTTTCCAATAGTGTAAACATAGGTATATGAAATCATCATGCCTTAAAACAAATCTCAGAAAAATTCCCTTGAAGAAAAAAAAAGTGTTTATTTTCAACAGCTCCAAACCGAAATATTTAGTATGAAAATGAAATGAATCATATAGAGGCCCCTCGGGCAAAACATATTTCATAAGTTCAGAGTGAATGTAGTAAAATCATAAGTAGCCCCTCGGGCAAAACATATATCATAATCAGCCCCTCGGGAATGCCTCACAGTCACTCATAATCAGTCACTCAGCACCTCACAGTCACTCAGAACCTCACAATCACTCATGCCTCCCAATCACTCGTCACTCGACACTCGGTGCGCTCACTAGGGGTGTGTGCAGACTCCGGAGGGGCTCCTTCATCCCAAGCGCTAATATCAAGCCACCTTGTGGCATATCATATCCTCACAATCAGGCCCTCGGCCTTACTCAGCAGAACCACTCAAAAAGCCCCTCGGGTAAATTAGTAAAACAGGGTACTCGACCCAAAACATCATTTTTAAATCTCAAAGTAGTGTAAATCAGGCTGAGTTTCAAAAACAGTAAGTGTTGGTTGATTTCCCAATGCACACGCAAGTGTACGTGGTCGACAAGTAATATAGGATTTTAAGTCCAGATATCGTACCCACAGAGACTTGTGTAAACTACTAGCTAAATCACTTTAATCGTTATTTAACCAAGCCAATATAAAATCAATGATATATTATTTTATACTAAAATTCTATGAAATAATTCATTATCAAGTGACAAGAACTATAGTAATGTATTCAGTAGAGATAAATATTCCAGGGTTATGGTCTGTTCACCACTCATATTGCATTCTAATTAACTTTTCCTTTCATATAGTTCACTCATGGTTGCTAATTAATCGATAAATATTTTCATAGACTTCTTCCGAATCACTCCTCACCTATTCTCAATAGATTAATGCCTATATTCCTATGGAATTAGTCTATTAGAACGCACTAAGATCACGATGTTAAATCAAACACGGTGACTAGGTATATTCTTATCCTAACCACAAATCCTCTCCCTTGAAGGGTTAAGATCGTGCTCTCTTCAGTTCTTCTCTAATATATATATGGCTTTCCCAAGCATAACATAGATAGTATATAGAACCTAATCAATGGCCAATCAATTAAGCAATTAAATATAGAATTGAAGAAACAACCATATGTTGAGTAAACTATATTCGAAGTTAAATTAATGTCGAAGAACAATATTCATGGCTAAACCACAACCCCAGAACAATGGGTGTTTAGCCACTCATGCTATGATCAAACAATTGCATAAGTGTGCATGAACTGCAAATACTTGAATAAAAATGAAGAAAACTGATAATCCTTGCTCCTTCAATGATTCTGTGTGTGTATTTTGCTCCCAAAAATCGTCTCTCCCCTCATGATATGTTTTTGGGTCTATTTATACGGTTGGGATAAACCCTACCCGTCTAAAAGACTCCTATCCTGGCTTGGAAACTCTTAAAAACCATAAAAACTCGGACCTCACCGAAATAGGCACCCAGGCGTTATGGGTCTAACGCCTGGGTAACGCCAGGCCACCCCTGGCGTTTTGGCTATAACGCCTGGGTAACTCCAGGCAACCCCTGGCGTTATGGGTCTGTCGCCTGGGTAACACCAGGCCACCCCTGGCATTTTGGCTATAACGCCTAGGTAACGCCAGGCTTGTCCCCGATCACTCCTTTTCGACTCTTGCATGTATTTTCCGACGTTTATGCTCTCATTTAGCTCGGCTTCCATTT
>MDKI01138049.1:0-18682 GCA_005239505.1 Nicotiana paniculata | reverse complement strand
AGATAAACATTCCATTTTCCCTCAACTATGATCTCGTTCCCTTGCTAATATGCCTCCTAGTATCTCTTAATTCTCTTTTCCTTCTGTGATTATTTGGCCTATCATACTATGTGTTTCAATGTTGCCTTGTCTTCTGATGAGAATCAAAATATTTGTCTTATGATTCTAAGATGTATACTTAGCCTAAATTAGATTTCTTAGGTCTCAACCTGTTAGTTTTAATTTATGTCAAACTTTGCAAACCTGTTCCACCCCCTAACTTCCCCAATATGTGTTTGTTATGCGCTACTTTGCTAAATGTTGAAGTTCTACTGAACAAAGTCTTGTGATCTTCTTGATTAGTTGTTTTGTATCCTCAACTTTTCTATGTCTATTTTAAGTATAAATGTATCACCTAACTTATGTCCCTCTATCACTATCCACTCTCCTTACTTCCTACTCATGCTATTCCGAATTCCTCATTCTTAGCCGGCTGAAAGCCAAGGCTACCTAGGTTCTATCATTGGCCTCCTTAGTGTGAGCACTGCTCGTGGTCCAATTGAGGCTCTTGTGAACTTTTCCACACTAGGTCTTGGTCCTTAGTGACTCCCTCAATCTCAATAATGTACATATTCACTCTACTTTTCCCTGTTATGTGTTGTGTACCTGAATTGGTTGTTTCAAGTGATGCAACACTTGGTCTTGTGGTTGACCAAATTGGTTTTGGACTCCTCTATGGATACCTGAGTCGTGTATTGAATGTGGATCTTTGTTGAAGGGCTGAGTACACTGTGCAAGAGTTATTGAAGGCCCAAGCAACGGTGGGTATTTATTTCATTTTTTGGGCTTGCTGTAGGCCTATTATTACTGTTACGTAATATTCATACTTTTACTTATGATTGTGCCTGTAATAACCTTTGTATAAACAATTGGGGTGTTAGTATATAGGGAATGGGTAGAGTTTAATATCAACATGCAATGGGTATATAACATGCCTATAGGACATAATGATGTGTTTGCTATATGTGTTGTTCGATTATATTCGCACTATAGAGATCATGACATTAGGAGAAGTACACACACACTACTTGCTTACCATTAATCATGCGTTCAAATACTATGTCTACTGCTACATGTTTATAGATAGAATGCTTATAGGATCTAAATACTCTTTCAATCTGCATGACTACTTTCAAATACTTTAGAAACCTACCTATACGAACAATTGTCAATGAATTTTCCTTCATTTCACTTCAATTATTCACTAGCAATTATGCCTATACGATTTTTGATCACTTCATTCGTCATTGTATTGCATTGATCACCAGAAATCCTGTGTATAGGAATAAATATAAATAAAGGGAGTTCTAATCATCAATTGTTAGAGATCTTGCCTATAGGAAATAATTCCTTGTTAATTGGTTAATATTGGAATACTTAAACATTGTTCCTGAGATTCACTGTTAGGAAAATATGGATAATTATGGGACTCTTCCCAACAGATTCTGCTATACCCAATTGCGTAGATCACGTAGGCATCACATATGTAGGATTGGTAACTTAAAACTTTCAACAACTAGAAAACATGTCTATAGGTTTAAGATTCTGGATTCTGCCAATTCCTAACTGGTATATGTGTTTGCGTGCATTCGCTGGTTAAGTGTGGAGGTTAATGTGAACCTTTAATTGCACCAATGTGAAGTCCTTAAACGTTTTGTTTGTCTCCTTATTTTTTTACATTTTTGAGCAGCCTAGATAAGGTTTAGAACTATCCAAATAGAGGTCCAAAACCTCTTGGACCATAGGTATGGGACGAGTAGTGCACATGTAGGGCACGACTTAGAATTGAAATGGAGCGCTCTTAGGTAAACAATTTTAATATAGTAATCGGGTAGCAGGAGATGATAGTTTGTGCCCACTGAATAATATGAGTAACACCCCATCTCGAGGGAGTTATGAAATATTATTTATGTTGCACAAGGTGATCCTTTAGGATAAAATCTTAGGACCCCCCCTCTTGTCTTTTTTTTATTAGACTCAAAAATAGTTGTATTCATCTGTCACGACCCCAAATCCTAACCGGTCGTCATGGCGCCTATCGTGGAACTAGGCTAGCCGACTACCGCGTATTCACAATTTCTTTTGAAAATCCCATTTAAGTTTCAAGCAATTCATAACAATATATAGAAAGTTTACTTAACATAATAGGCAAGTTTTATATATACAGTACTGACATCCCCCAAAACCCGTAGCCAACATGTCATGAGCATCTAGTGATATAAGCCAAAATAAAGTAATATGATACAAAACTCCAAATCAAAGGAAAATACAATAGGAAGGGAAAACAGAGATGCTGCGAACGCTGAACAACTACCTCTAAATCCCCACGATGCGGATCCGCTGCGATATATGAATATATGCTAATGCTCGATCTCTATTCCTGAATCTGCACACAGAGGTGCAGGGAGTAATGTGAGTACGCCAACTCAGTAGTAATGGAGATAAATCAAGTCTAAGGAGCAGGGAATCACATAAAAATCAATTCCATCAAGTCACAATATACACAGCCTTACTTTCCAATAGTATACATAGATATACGAAATCATCATGCCTTAGAAATCAACTTGATAAAAGTCCTTAAAACAATGCACATTTTAACAACTTTAAAGCAAATATTTTGGTATGCAAATGAATGTAGTAAAATCATAAGTAGCCCCTCGGGCAAAACATGTTTCATAATCAGCCCCTCAGGAATGCCTCACAATCCCTCAGCACCTCACAATCACTCAGCACCTCACAGCAACTCATGCCTCCCAATCACTCAATCACTCGCACTCGGTGCACTCACTGGGGGTGTGTACAGACTCCGGAGGGGCTCCTTTAGACAAGCAATAATATCACTCAGCACCTCTCCATCACTCTTGGCCCTCGTCCACACTCGGTGGAACCACTCGAAAAGCCCCTCGGGCGAAGTAATAGAACGGGGTGCTCGACCCGAAAACATCATTTTAATGCTCATGTAGTGTAAATCAGGTTGAGTTTCAAATAAAACAATATGCACAATGATGCTGCGTAAAATCATCAGAGGTAGTGAGGAAAACATCAGTAAAACGCCCTCAAAGGGGTCTAAACAGATCGGCACGAGGCCCCAAACACGGCTTACAGCCCAAATATTTCACAAATCTTTAGAACATAATTTACATAAGATTTTGTGTAAATTACCAACTCATTAGTCGCCGCGGAGAGGACCTAGTCCAATCCAAAAATCAGTACGTGCCACATATTCGTCATCCGACATGTGCGCCATTCCAAATTTAGTGAGAAAATAATGCAGTCCGAGGTTCCATACCCTCAGGACAAGATTTAAGACAATTACTTACCTCTACAGGGCCGCGACACTAGTCCACTATGCCTTTGCCCCTCAAGTTGGTTCCCGATTGCTCCGAATCTATCCAAAAACCAGTTAACAACATCAATATATACTCATGGAACACAACACAATCGAAAATCATCAAATTAAATAAAAATCTCGAAATTCGATCAAACCCGAGCCCTGGGCCCACGTCTTGGAATCCGAAAATTTTTACTCCATTAGAACCCTTGTCCTCTCACGATTCTATACATACCAAGAACACCAAAATCGGACCACAATTGCCATTCCAAAACCTCAAAAGAAACCCCAATTCCTTCCTCCCACTTTTCCAACTTTTCCTACCCAAATTCTTAAATTTTCAAGCCTAATCTTAATAAAATAGCATAGGAACGGGATTAACAAATCAAAGAACTCACCTTTGCTGAAGAACATTGAATCCCCTCTCAAAACCACCTTCAATGGACTCCTCCTGCATGCAATTTGATGAAAACTTAATAAATTTCGCTGAGGGGGTCCTTTTATACTGTTTTGCACAATCATTTTCGCACCTGCGGAATATTGCCCTCACCTGCGGTCCCAGGGTGCGCACCTGCAAATCTCGCGCCTGCGACAAACTTCTTGCACCTGCGGACCTCTCCTACACAGCCAAAACTTCGCACCTGCGACCTCCCCTTCCTCTCCTGCGTGATCGCACCTGCGGCCCCCTTTCCGCAGGTGCGAAAACACCAGCAACCAGCACAGGAGATTTTCCAAAAATTCACTCCAACTTCCCGTCAACCATCCGAATCAATCCCGAGTCCCTCGGGGCCCCAACCAAACATACCAACATATCCCATAATATCATTCAAACTTAGTCGAACCTTTGGAACACGAAAACACCAAATTTACATCAAATTCAAGCCTAAGAACTTTGAAACTTCGAAAATTCGCCAACTACGCCGAAACCAACCAAATCACCTCCGATTGACCTTAAATTTTGCAAACATATCCCAAATGACATTACGAAACAGTTCTAACTTCCGAAATTCCATTTCGACCTCGATAGCCTATTTTCCATTGCCGACCCGAAATTGCCGAAAACTAACTTTCGCCAATTCAAACCTAATTCTACACCGGACATCACAAAAAAATTCCGAACACACTCCTAAGTCCCAAATCACCTAACGAATCTACTCGACCCATAAAATCCGCATTCTGACTTCGTTTACTGTTAAGTCAACCCTTAGTTGACTTTCTCAACTATTAGGCTACTTTAAAAGGCTAAATTCCTAAACTCTCACCATAACCACTCCGGACCCAAACCAACCGATCCAACATATCAAAAACAAGATAGCGATACATATCAAGTGCATAAATAGAGGAATACATAATTTACATATAATTTTGAGTAAATAAGCAACTCATTAGTTGCCGCGGAGAGGACCTAGTCCAATCAAAAAATCAGTATGTGCCACATATTCGTCATCCGACATGTGCGCCATTCCAAATTCGCTGAGAAAATAATGCAGTCTGGGGTTCCATACCCTCAGAACAAGATTTAAGACCATTACTTACCTCTACCGGGCCGCGACACTAGTCCACTGTGCCTTTGCCCCTTAAATTTGCTCCTGATTGCTCCGAATCTAGCCAAAACCCCGTTAACATCATCAATATATACTCATGAAACACAACCCAATCGAAAATCATCAAATTAAACAAAAATCTCGAAATTCGGCCAAACCCGAGCCCCAGGCCCACGTCTTGGAATCCGAAAGTGTTTACATCATTAGAACCCTCGTCCTCTCACGATTTTATACATACCAAGAACACCAAAATTGGACCACAATTACCATTCCAAAACCTCAAAAGAAACCCTAATTCCTTCCTCACACTTTTCCAACTTTTCCTACCCAAATTCTTAAATTTTCAAGCCTAATATTAATAAAATAGCATAGGAACGGGATTAACAAATCAAAGAACTCACCTTTGCTGAAGAACCTAGAAATCCCCTCTCAAAACCACCTTCAATGGACTCCTCTCGCATGCAATTTGATGAAAACTTAATAAATTTCGCGGAGGGGGTCCTTTTATACTGTTCTGCACAGTCATTTCCGCACCTGCAGAATATTGGCCCCACCTGCGGTCCCAGGGTGCGCACCTGCGATAACCAATTTAACGGCCAAAATCTCGCGCCTGCGACCATACTTCCGCACCTGCGACAAACTCCTCGCACCTGCGGGCCTCTCCTACACATCCAGAACTTCGCACCTGCGACCCCCCCTTCCGCTGCTGCATGATCGCACCTACGACTCCCCTTCCGCAGGTGCGAAAACACCAGCAACAAGCACAACAGATTTTCCTAAAATTCACACCAACTTCCCGTCAACCATCCGAATCAATCCCGAGCCCCTCGGAGCCCCAACCAAACATACCAACATATCCCATAACATCATTCAAACTTAGTCGAGCCTTCGGAAAACCAAAAACAACACGAAAACACCAAATTTACATCAAATTCAAGCCAAAGAACTTTGAAACTTCTAAAATTCGCCAACTACGCCGAAACCAACCAAATCACCTCCGATTGACCTGAAATTTTGCAAACATATCCCAAATGACATTACGAAACAGGTCCAACTTCCGATATTCCATTTCGACCTCGATAGCCTATTTTCCATTGCCGACCCGAAATCGCCGAAAACTAACTTTCGCCAATTCAAGCCTAATTCTACACCGGACATCACAAAAAAAATTTGAACACACTCCTAAGTCCCAAATCACCTAACGAAGCTACTCGATCCATAAAATGCGCATTCCTGGGTCGTTTACCAATAAGTCAACCCTTAGTTGACCTTTTCAACTATTAGGCTACTTTAAAAGGCTAAATGTCTAAACTCTCACCATAACCACTCCGGACCCAAACCAACTGATCCAATATATCAAAAACAAGATAGCGATACATAACAAATGCATAAATAGATGAAATGGGGTAAATCTCAAGGAACGACCGGTCGGGTCGTTACATCATCTATTCAAAATCTTTTATAATAAAATTCTAAAACTTTGTGCTTTCTCTTCGTTTATTTGACTAATCCATATAATTTAAGTTCGACCGGAATCCACAGTTGTGGACCTCGAAGAGTAACTAACATCTTCTATTCGAGGTAATTTCGAGCTCTTACCTGATCTTTGATAATGTAAACTAGTTCAACTAGATTCATTGCAAATAGGTTCCCTAACACACCTTAAATCATTACGTAGCGACTCTCCTCCTTTAAAAGAGTTGTCACATGTCGAAACCCGATTTCGCGAGAAAAAGGGGCGCAACAGCATGGCGACTCTGCTGGGGAATTACACTTAGGCTCTTACGATAGTGAATTTGGTTTATATGTATTAGTCTTCTTTGATATAAATGCGCTTCCCTTTTTCGTTTTTACTACATGCACATCCCTCTCCCATTTTCCTTTTATTTGTCTAATTCATTGCTTCATGCACATCCCTCTCCCATTTTCCTTTATTTGTCTAATTAATTGGTACATGCACATCCCTCTCCTATTTACCCTTAGTTTGTTGAAGTATGCAAATCCATTCCTTTCTTTGCCCTTCCTTGCTTAAACTGGTTATAACATGATCCCTTTCCTATTCACATTTATCTGCTCTAAACTGCTCTTCATTTGCTTAAAGATTTCTACATCATGTCTCTCCCACCCTATTCACTTGCTTACTTTATTATAATCCCTATATTCCTTCTTTTGTCTTTCTTTTTACGTCCTTTATGTTTTATCTTAATATTGTGTTTATTGCTTTTTCACATATTTATCATGCATATACTTGGAAATGTGTTATTATACTTGCATAAAGCATGCTCCACATCATATTCAACTCATGACGAACTAATACGATAACGGAACTTGATGAGTGTATGCGCTCTTCAAAAATTTCCCTTTAAACTGGAAAGGCTTATTTGCGGTAAACTAGTCGATCAGTGGTGCAGTCGGCGGTTCCGTTCCTTTCCCTCTAAAGCTGTCCATTTGAGAGTACCAATCTAGACCCTTCTAGAAACCCCGCTCCAATATCAACTGTGCATGCATCATGTCAAACCTAGTATGGGTTAGAACGTTGTACGCGTGATAATCGAATAATATAATCCTTGTCCAAAGTCCAACGGGATTTACATAATCCCAATGGACACCATCACGTTATGTTCATTACTTAGAGAAAACATGCCGGTATGTTGATCATTAATGTGTAAATAGTCAGATCCAGAAGGGGAAAGGGCTAACTCTATTTGTTTTATAGAAAAGGAGGCACAAAGTCCCCAAGTTCGGCATGGTTTAAAACATCCCACCTATGCTGCTTGATTGGTGGAAGAAACTGTCACCTAGTGACAAGAATCATGCGAAAAGGGTCCTCGAAAATTTACCTTCCTTATTAGACATTCGGCCAAATAATGCATTGGTTAGGGCCGCCACTATGTTTTGGGATGAGAAAAGAGCAGTCTTCCGCTTTGGTGACATAGAAATGACTTCTCTCTTAGAGGAAATAGGAGGCTCTACCAAGCTGCCATGGAATAGTCCCGGTTTATTAGTACCAGTAAATCGCACTCCCCGTGGTTTTTTGAAAATGATGGGTTTCAAGAAAAATGATGAGTTACTCAGTCGGAACAAGTCATACATCCCATTTGAATTCCTTTATGAACATTATGGTCATAGCAAGTCGTATCGCCTTCACCATGATGAACTTTTCATTACTTCCTTGGGTTGGCCCCAATGCTGAGTTTTTGTGTTCATTGTTTGTTTCTTGGGGTTGATGTTGTTTCTGATGAAGGGGGGAAGGATCCACACTCTCTTACCCATGGTCGTTAGGACTCTAATGGAATTAATTGAGGGACAATCTTACACTATCATCCCCATGATCTTGGCCGAAATGTACCGCGCTCTAGATTGATGCAAGCAGGGGTGTGGGCACTTCAAGAGTTATAATATGGTGCTGCAGGTTTTTGTATTAGAACATTTCCAGAGAGGGGAATATCATCAAGAGCTTCTGCGATGACCATTCAATGACTACATAGCCTACCATCGTCCAAAAAGAATGACATGTATCCCAGATAAGTTTGCGCAACCTGGAAGTGTTGCGAGATGTGTGCGCTTCTTTAGTAATTTTACTGATGAAAAGGTACATTGGATGTTGGAATGGTTCCCTAGCAGTGATTTCATCATCATGTCAAGAGAAACAACTCATCTATTGATGATCGGGTTTATAGGAATCTATCCTTATGCTCCTATAAGGGTAATGAGGCAAGCAGGAAGAAAGCAGGTTATACCTCGGGTTTATAACATGGTCCAGAACAAAGAAGACTTTAAAGGGAACATCATCCCATTAAATTTTAAGGCACTGCATATGTGGAATCAAAAGGTCATTGTGGAGAAAGATACTATCGAACCTGAAAGGTATCAGGACGGCCATGTGTACTTCTAGCCATCATGGTTGGTAGATGATATAGCGGGAGATGTCAATCTATGGATTAATCTGAAAAATGGGGTTATAGACAACGTTGTTGAAGCACAAGTCAAGTATAGTATGTTACGCAATAGGGTCTTCGAGTATGAAGCTAGGCATTTGGAACAACACAAAGTGGGATATAGAAGCAATCAACAAATGAAAAGAAATTGCTACTAAATCAACAGAGAGGTTGGAATATTTGGAGCAAGGGCTAATGGAACTTGAGGGGAAGATGAGGAAGAGGCTCTCGGATTGTCAGAACACAAAAGGCAATGAAGGAGGGCATCTAGCAAGGGCTTATCTACTATTGGACATGCACGACTTAGGGAACTTGATGATGGATCCAAGAAAGCCAATCATGGAGAAGGTCCCTCTGGGGCCAAGTAGATTAGGAAACAATTTCTTTACTGCTTTCTATATACGTTTAGATTTTGATTGTAATATGTCACATGCCATTAGTGACTTTTCTTATTGTCGTTTTTGTAAAGATTTGACTCATTTTCACACTAATGAAATGACACAATTATTGGCATAAAATTTCTCCAAGTCTATGTGTTGCTTAGGCCTACCTCGGGCACAATGAGGTCCCTCAAATTAGGATGCAAATATATTACTTGATTCTGAAACACATGTTTGATATCACAAACATCCTTTTAATACTCCTTACTGATTTGGTTAACCTTTTGTTTTTCTTTTCTTTTGTTTATTCCCATTCCCCGAGGTTGGTTCGTGCATACTGGCATCTTCAGCATACCACACCAGATCCAGAAGTCCTCCACCTCCTCCTCCGCCAAGTGATCCCAAGAACAAAGGAAAAGCCAAAATGGATGATATGAGTGGTATTAGGAAAGACAATGCTACCCACGCAGGGAACATTGAAACTTCATACGGTCAGAGTACTCTAGCGTAGAATGATTTTGTCTTATGTCTGGAACATAAATTATTGGAGCTAAAAGGGAAGCTTGAGCAGGCCCGGAACTTGGAAAATCTTTCTCTCACCCTAATCGTCCCCCACATTGACCAACATAACACAAACGCCCAAAATTCGGCACCTCCCCAAAATACACAAAATAAAAATCCGCAAAGTCCTCCTACGCCACATCAATACGCTACACCTTTTCAAAACCATAATCCTCTACCAGTACCTACCCCTCCACAGCACCATCAACATCCAACTCAGTAGCTATAAACCACCACTTACCACACTCCTCAAAACACACCACAGCCTACCTCTGATCCCCAAAACTCAACAAATGACCACCACTGCACCTAGATTACTGGAGTCCATCAAAGCAATCCAGTGTACATGGAAACTTTACCTCATAACCCACAGCAGACCCTATACATACCCGTATCCGCCGAGAAGGACCTGCTCATCAAGAACATGGCAGAAGAACTCAAGAAACTTACTGGCAGAGTTTAAAGTGTTGAATGAGGCAAAGGCATTGAGGGTTTAAATTATGAAGATTTATGTATTCAGCCAGATGTAGAACTTCTAGAGGGCTACAAACGTCCTAAGTTCAAAATGTTCGACGGGACTGGTGATCCGAAGATGCATTTGAGATCATATTTTGACAAGCTTGTAGGGGTTGGCAAAGAAGAAAGAATCTGCATGAAGTTGTTCATGAGGAGCCTCACTGGAGACGCCCTGTCTTGGTACATTAGTCAGAACCCAAAGAAATTGGTTAATTGGTGAGCATTGCATTGTATTTCATGGATCGGTTCATGTTTAACACAGAATACGCACCAGATGTTTTCTACATTCTTAATCTCAAGAAGAAGCCAACGAAAACTTTCTGCGAGTATGCTACTCGGTGGAGGTATGAAGCCACAAAGGTAAGGCCAGCATTGGAAGAAGAACCGATGAGTAAGTTCTTCGTCAGAGCTCAGGACCCGTAGTAGTACGAAAGACTGATGGTTATTGAAAACCATAAATTTTCTAACATAATCAAGTTGGGAGAAAGAATAGAAGAAGGGATCAAAAGCGGAACGGTGGCAAATTTTGAAGCACTCCAAGCCACAAATAAAGAATTTTAGTCAGGAGGTATATCCAAGAATAAAGAAGTAGGTTTAGTGATGGTAGCCCGAGGTCCAAAGTCTCCTCTTACATACTAAACACCCCAACCCACGTATCAGCCTTCACCTCCCATATACCAACAACATGCCGCCACTTACCATACTTATAACACCCAATCAACATGCTACCACTCCCCGCCAAAACAACCAAAAACCTAGACAAAATTTCTACTGCAGACCACCTAGACAATACACCCCAATTACTAAATCCATAGACCAATTGTACGAGAGATTGAAAGCTACCGGTTATATCACTCCCATTCCTGCTGTTGCTATGGAAAACTCTTCTCAGTGGATCAAACCAAATAAGATTCAGACATTAATTGACACCAAATTCATACAGGAAAATGAGGATGCACCCAATGTCCGTAACGATCCTCTCCCGGATAACATGGGTGAACGGGTAAACTTGATAGAGACCGATGAAGAATAGGACTTGGAGGGGTCAATTGGACTCATTTGAGAAGGGGATAATCCTAAAACATCTCCAGTCACTCTCACACCTATCGTGGTACAAACTCAGGCACTGATTGAAGTTGAGGTAGCCGCACCAACTCCTTTTGAGGTTGAACTGATAACACCCGTCACCGTGATGGCAGGACATAAAACGTCTTTTAAGTCTAATTTTATACCTTGGGACTATGTTGCGGAAGCAATAAGGAAAGGAAAGGAACAAATGGAAGAAACAGGTGATGTGCAAGGCATGACCAGAACTGGTAGGGCTTATACACCCGAGCATTTGGGAGGAACAAGCAAAAAAGCTGCCTCTAAAATGCCTGCCATTGCGACTGGCCGAGATGATCTTTGGAGAAAGGTGCAGGCGAGAGAATAGTCTATGGTTGATCATATGAACAAAACCCCTACTCAAATATCCATTTTATCACTGCTATGAAACTCTGAGGTGCATAGGAATGCCTTGATGAAGGTGTTGAATAAATCCTATGTACCCAATAACATCACCAGTGGAGAGATGACCAACATGGTAGGGCAAGTGTTGGAAAGCCACAAGATCACTTTTCACAAAGACGAGCTGCCTCCAGAATGACTAAGTCACAATAGGGAACTACATATCATAGTGCAGTTTGTGGACTAATTCATTGCTACAGTCCTAATAGATGGGATTCGAGTCTCAGCGGCTGTCCACTAACTACTTTGAAAAGGTTGGGTAAAGGTCTGCACGAGATACGAGCAGGGAGTATGAATGTGAAAGCATTTGATGGGTCTCAAAGGGCCACAATTGAGGAGACCAATCTCATCCTATATATGGGCCTGACCTAGTTTAATGCTGAGTTTCAAGTATTGGATATATTTGCTACATACAATCTGTTGTTAGGGAGACCATGGATATATGCCACTGGGGTCGTGGCTTATACTCTACATCAGGCCGTGAAGTTTGAATTGAACCATCAGGAAGTGATCATCCACGGGGATGGAAGTAATCCAATTTACATCAATCAAAGTGTTCCGATTGTTGATTATAGAAGGAAGTTGGGTGGAGAAACATACCATCACATCGAGCGCATCAATATAATTGAGAAAGACAAATGGTGGAGTAGTAAGATAAAAGCATATTGGCATGGACAAGGTATGAACCTGTCAAGGGTCTCGGCAAGAATCACCAGGGGATCACCAAACCGATACAGCTAAACTGTCACGACACAACTTTTGGGCATGGGTATGAATACACTTGGCACAAGTATCAGAATTGGTCGCCACCATGGCGTGGTCCTTATTACCCTATGAGCCAGTCATTTCATCAAGCTGACATGATGTGGGGGTCCGAAGAAGATGAAGTTCTAGTCGGCATAAGGAATCTGTTTCTGGGTAATGAATACATGGACTGTAATGCGATTGTTGAGGATGAGGAGGAGGAAGGCCTTATTATTCAAACAATGGAGAAGGGAGTTGTTCTCAAGAATAGGATTGTTGCATCATCAAGGGCCCGTCGAGTTTCTTGGTAGACTGTGAATTAGCATCATTTATTTTTGAAAACAATTTTATGGGCATTTAAGAAATTTTCAGTATTTTGTTTTTAAATATTTTTGTTTTGAAATACTTGCTCAAATAATTGAAATGCATTGGTTTGACGTTTTAAATATTTATCAATGGATTGTTGTTTTAGTTTTTTTTTTTTTTGTCCTTTACATTTTCTCTCTACAACATTATTATTACTTATCCCAATGAAACTATGATTGTGACATGTAATGAGACAACACAACATAAGGATAATGATTTTGAGGATCTGGAAGAGGATATAATTCCCGAGGAAATTGTCAAAGAAGTTGAAATGTTGAAAACAAGGCTAAGTCCAATTTGGATGAGATTGAAAGAGTTAATTTGGGGGACTCCAAAACAGTGAAGGAAACTCGTGAGCATTAACCTATCGTCGTCATAGAAAGAAGAATATATCCGGTTTTTGAAGTAGTATGAGAATATTTTTGCATGGTCCTACAATGATATGACCAGTTTGAGCACGTCTATAGTGGCTCATAAACTACCTACCAACCCTATGTGTTCGCGTGTAAAGTAGAAGCTCATAAAGTTCATGCCAGATATAAGTCTGAAAATAAAAGAGGAAGTCACCAAGAAGATGAAAGCCTAAGTTCTCAGAGTGGTTCAATATCCAACCTGGTTGAATAACACTGTGCCCGTTCCAAAGAAGGATGAGAAAGTCAGCGTGTGTTTCGACTATCGGGATTTCAATAGAGCTAGTCACAAATATGATTTCCCAGTGCCCAATATACGCATACTGATCGAAAACTGCGCCAAGAATGAACTCCAATCCATTGTGGATTGCTTCACGAGATATCATCAAACATGGATGAATGAAGCGGATGCCGAAAAGGCAACCTTTATTACACCATGGGGAGTGTATTGCTCAAAATGATGTTGTTTGTTCTGATGAATGTTGGAGCTCCTTATATGAGGGCCATGAAAACCATTTTCCACGACATGATACACAAGAAGATAGAGGTGTACGTAGATGACGTCATCATCAAATCTAAAATAGGTACATATCACATAGCAGTTTTGAAGAAACATTTTGATTGACTTCGAAGGTACAATCTGAAATTGAATCCCGCAAAATATGCCTTCGGAGTCCTTGCTGGGTAAATGTTAGGGTTCATCGTCAGCCGCTGAGGAATTGAGCTAGATCCGTCAAAGGTTATGGCTATCCAAGACTTCCACAGAAGAACCCGAAAGATGTGATGATTTTATTAGGGCGTCTTAATTACATCATGCGTTTCATATCACAATCAATTGTGATCTATGAACCAATTTTCAAAATTTTGAAGAAAGACGTTGCAACAAGTTGGATTGAAGACTGATAGAAAGCCTTTGACAGGATCAAGGAATATTTGTCCACGCCATCCGTCTGGGTCCTGCAAGAACTTGGAGACCTCCCCTGCTCTATTTATCTGCACTGGATGGGGCTTTTAGATGTGTATTGGGAACCAATGACCAGACGAGAAGAAAAGAACAGGCCATATACTATCTAAGTAAGAAGTTCGCACACTACGAAGTGCGGTATTCTCTACTGGAGCGCACCGACTGCATTTTAACATGGATAGCTCAAAAGTTGAGACACTAGTTCTGTGCTTACACCACATATCTCATATCAAGGATGGATCCGCTAAAATACATCTTTCAGAAACACATGCTTACAAGGAAGTTGGCAAAATGGCAGATACTACTGAGTGAGTTCGACATTATATATGTAACTCAGTAGGCGGTCACGGGGCAAGCGTTGGCAGATCATTTGGCATAAAATCCTGTAGGTGGAGAATAGGAACCACTTAAAATATATTTTCCCAATGACGAGGTATCATTCGTAGGAGAAGATATCACCGAAACCTACGATGGTTAGAGAATGTTCTCTGATGGGGCTGCACACCTCAAAGGAGTGGGTATTGGAGCAGTTTTAGTGTCAGAAATTGGTCAACACTATCTAATATCCGCAAAGCTCAGGTTTCCATGTACCAAGAATATACCAGAATATGAGGCTTGAATTTTAGGACTCAATTTGGCCATTGACAGTAACGTTCAGGAATTATTGGTAATTGGTGATTCTGACCTCTTAGTACATCAGGTTCTAGGAGAACGGGCTACAAAGAATACAAAAATACTGTCGTAATTGTACTATGTATAAAAGTTGATGAAGAGATTCACAAAGATCGAGTTCAAAAATGTTCCGAGAATCTAGAATGAGTTCGCAGATGCATTGGCCACTCTATCTTACATGATACAACACCCAAACAAGAATTTCATCGACTCTATCCCAGTAGGGATTCATAATCAGCCAACTTATTGTTCTCATGTTGAAGAAGAAATTGATGGAAATCCATGGTTCCATGACATCAAAGAATATTTGGCAAAAGGAGAGTACCCGGAGCACGCAAATCATACTCAGAAATGCACACTCTGAAGATTATTTAACCACTTCTTCCAAAGTGGATGATTTCTGTACAGAAGGACTCTGGGTTATTACTGTGTGTCGATGCCAAGGAAACATCCAAATTTATCAAAGAAATACATGCCAGAAGTTGCAGGCCACACATGTGGCTTTGTCTTAGCTAAGAAGATATTAAGATCAGGATATTTTTGGATGACTATGGAAACAAAATCCATAAGGTATGTCCAAAAGTGTCATCAATGCCAAATGCATATTGATATGATACGAGTGCCACCCAATGAACTCAATGTAACAAGTGCACCTTGGACTTTCTCCGCTTGGGGGATGGATTTCATTGGTCCAATTGAACTCGCCGCTTCAAATAGGCACAGGCTCATACTAGTGGCCATATACTATTTCACAAAATGGGTTGAAGTCGCATCTTACAAGGTTGTAACTAAGAAGGTCATAGGAGACTTCGTTAGGGATCGTATTGTCTGTCAATTCGGGGTACCCGAATCAATCATCACCGACAACGCCGCCAACCTTAACAGTGATTTGATGAGATCCATGTGTGAAACCTTCAAGATCAAGCATAAGAATTCCACAACTTACAGGCCGCAAATGAATGTGGAAGCCGCCAACAAGAACATCAAGAAGATATTAAGTAAGATGGTAGATAATCACAAAAAATGTCAAGAGAAATTACCATTTGACTTACTGGGATATCGTACCATGGTTCGCAAATCAACCAGGGGAACTCCTTATCTACTAGTCTATTGTACTGAAGTCGTCATTCCCAATGACATAGAAATCCTTTTTTTGAGAATCATACATGAGGTTAAAATCAGTAATGCAAAATGGATACGAAGTCTCTATGAACAACTGGCTCTCATTGACGGAAAAAGAATGAATGCGGTATGTCACGGTCAACTTGACCAGAACAGAATGTCAAGAGCATTCAACAAAAGGGTCAGGCCTAGATAATTTACACCAGGGTAGTTGGTGTTAAAGCATATCTTCCCACATCATGATGAAGCCAAAGATAAATTTTCACCCAATTAGAAAGGGCCCTACATGGTTCAAAGAGTACTAACAAGAGAAGCGCTCATACTTGCAGAAATGGACGGAGAAATTTGGCCAAAACCTTTATTTGATGTAACTGAACTACGCTTGACCTGATTCCCATTTAAGAGGGGATACATAGTCAACCTTGTGGGTTCGGTCACATCTCAATAAAATCTTACTTTTTGCCACTAGTGTAGAATTTTGAGTAGGACCGTCAAAATTTTGAAGCAAGTCCAGCAAACTTCGTCATAGGCAGAATAGTCAAAGAATTGTGTTTAAACTGAGGCAGAATGTCTCTAAAATATGTCACAATCATTGGTTCATCTAAATTACTTTATATTACATACTACTATATTTTAAATAACAACATTCAGCAAATGCACGCATATTTTTTGAAAAATTTATTTTTATAAACAGTCGGATGCTGCCTATGGTAACTCAAACAAGATCTAAAGACAGGAGAAAAAGCAAAGTGAGAAGGCGAAAACACGGACCAACCTTCCTTGTAAACTCACAATTTTTCCTTGGATGCATGCATAATTAACATAACAGGAATATTCGCAAATACAAATCACTACCTTCATGATGACAAAGTTACCAAACGTAAACACATCCTCAGCTAAGAAATACTATGCTTCCTCACTATCACTCACTATTTCCTGCATGAGGCTAAACATTTCCTCCTTAACTGCAAGGCTAAGCACTACCTTTATTTGCATGATACTAAGCACTATCAATCATTTGCATGAGGCTAAGCCCTACCTTAACCGCACAAGGCTAAACAGTGCCTTCCTTTTCATGAGACTAAGCACTGTCTCCCATTTACATGAGGCTAAGCCTTGCCTCCTTAACCGCATAAGGCTAAGCATTTCCTTCTTTGCATGAGACTAAGCATTGTCTCCTATTTTTCATGTGGAGAAGCCCTACCTCCCCTTCTTGCATAAGGCAAATCATTGCCTTTTTCCTCAAGACTAAATGTTTTCTTCATTGTGCCATCTAAAACCTAACATTATACTCTACTCACCCAGGGCTAAGCAATGCCCTCAACCAACCCAAGAATAAGCTTTGTCTTGTCGTATCTTCGCATATGACCAAACATCATGTCTTTGCATTTCATGGGCTGAAACATTGTCATTTTGTCCAAAGGCGTCATAGTCTTAAGGCATCATCCTTATAACCGGAAGTCACCATTTCATAGCCCGAGGATCTCTCAAAATTGCACATCATTATTCAAAGGTGTCATGGTTTAGAGGCACAATTTTCATGGCCCGAGGACCTCATTCCATGGCATGCGAATCCCTGGTCACATGATTCATGGCCCAGGACGTCATGGTCTAAGGACATCATCCTCACCGTCCAATGACAATCTTCATGGTCCGAAGGGAATTTACATCATGTTTAAATTTTTTGCCATAATCAATATCCTTGCATGCTTCGTGTTTAAGTTTTATAGGTAACCTAGGAAGTAACTGTTCTACAAACGGGATAAATCTTCGCTCAGATTTCCGTTCACAACGCTCACATCCTACAAATATTTCAAGTGTAACAAACCACCATCAGTTAGCCAATTTTACTTGATAACCGTTCAAATACTCATTTTGAGATACATCCATAACATTTCAGATTCCATATAAACTTATCTGGTACCGTCCTACCTAAAAGAACCCTTTCTGAAGCATACAATCATTCCTGTAACAACTCCTTCGATTTCGTTCGTCGTTGGATCCAAAACTACACACAACCTAATTCCTGTAACACCGGGGATATCTAGGCAACTCAAGAACCAGGGTTCGGCCTCCATTTTTCAAATCACCCATTCGGTCAAAATTTGTCATCATTTTCTTTACCCGACAACTCTTTCATCATTCCCAGAAAAGAGGGGCAGTTGTTGATACCTAATTTTGCCCTCACATTTTTCTAAATAGTGTATATATCTTTTCAAAATGTCATTTGCATCATTACTTAATTTACAAGATATATATACAAGCATTTTGTATAATTTTCCATAATTTACAGAGCTTTTCTTGTATTAAAATTACCTGAATATTTGCTAATTATTCCTTTAAATTATTTGCAATAACTCGATCCTCTTAATTTGTTATTTTACACCCACACACATGTTTTAAAATAGTTTTACATCATTTCATATAATTATATCTATATTTTAGTTATTTATGTATTTTTTTTGAAATAATAGCCTATGTTCATACATAAGTGGTCTTTTATTACATCATTTGTGTCAATATAGCATTTTATATTTTAATATAGCTTAATTAATAATTTTAATCATTTTGGTGCAATATTAAGGATTT